>JAUYWH010000010.1:15081084-15092763 GCA_034779795.1 Ctenopoma multispine | reverse complement strand
GGGGCTGATGGGAAATGAAGTGCAGCTGAGGGCAATCAGGGAGTGAGAGTGAAGTGAAGGGCGTGGCTAAGGTGAGGCAGGAGCAGAAAGACATCGAAAAACAGACACACAAGGGCAAGGGGAAGACATGACACTGACAATGCTTGTTGTTGTCCAAGATGAAAACAAGGAAATGAACATAAGATGTTTAAATACCAACTAACAGCCTTGGTAAACAGAAACTAATCAGTCTAATCTGGATTTCATTTCTTTCTCAATTAGGGGTGTAAAGGTTTTAAACCTTGAGACCAAATCCCAGAAGAAAGAACCACAGCATATGTAGGTCATCTGTGTGGTGAGGTGTTCAGGGACAGTACAGAGTGTAGGTCATTTATGGTTCCAAAAAAGTGAAAACAAAACAAAAACCCAGATATTAATTGAACCATGGATTTGGACATTAATTATATTTTCAAGACTTGTTTTAGTTCCTCACACAACTAATTCTGGCCTTTCTTTGCTTCTTGCAACGTATGTTTAATAATAGTCCAGCCTTGAAACCACTTTGAACTGAGGAGCCTTAGGTTCAGACTAAAATTCATGACTCAAGTGTGTGAGAGTATGCAGCTCTGAGCAAGTTCTAACAATGTTTAATTCATCCATCAACGTGTCTGCAAGCTCATAACTTGTCAGCCAGCAGGCTTTCTTGGAATACAACCAATGGTTATTCCCATCCCTAAATATTTTTAGATGAATTGACTCAGTTTTTAGTCACTAAAATGCCCAAAAATAGAGAAAACTGCAATTACTGGTTCCTTGAGCCCAAGATAACGTCTTTATTGGTGTTTTTGTTTGACTGTTTAGTCAGAAAACCAGGATATTCAGTTTGCAATGATACAAACCAGATAAAAGGAGCAAATCTTGTCATTTAGAAGAGGCTGAGACCAGCAAATGTTTGGCATCCCCCCCTGTGTTTTGGTGCCTTCGCTTCAACATATGAGTTGCATTTCAGTCAATATTCCAGTCACATCATCAGTTGCATCCTGTGGGCCGTACAAGGCTCCACTGAGGCTCTGCTTGAACACAATGTTGACCAGTCATCTTGTTGAGACAAAAATGATTTCCATCTGTGTTGATGTTGGAGAGCGGTGCCACAACGCCCCATCCCCCACAACCCACCTTCACCCACTGCCCTTCCCCTTCCTTCTCTCCTCCCTCATCTTCCCCCAGACATATCCCCACCTTATTTCACAAGGTAACCATCACCATCGCGTGTGTTTCGTCATGCAAATGCTAAAAGTTCTCAGCGTGCGGCATGTTTGTTTGCCTTCTCTTTTGCACTTGGAGTGCAGAAGTGTATGGGAGCGTATTCATGTGATGCACATGCTGTATACACTGAATCTGGGTCGCGTTAACCGTGGTAGTCTGGGTCCCATTTGGAATTGATTTCCTCCTCATTTCAAATTAAACAAATCCCCCTCCTTCTAAAGCTTTCGAAGATAAATATGCGTCTCGACCCAGGCTTTGTTTTCAGACGTGTCCAATGTCCAAATGCAGTCTTATGTATTGTAAGGTATCACTGGTGGGTGGAAGTGATCTTAGCTTGAAACAACCACTTTCTCAAAGAATTTCTTACCCATTGCAAGTCATGCCATGTTGGTGGCTGTAGACCCGCAGCTTTCTATTTGGAATAAATGTAGACCTGCTGTATTTTGCCAAACCAAATGTTTTCATGCCTGAAGGGGAAACATGTAGCAAGTAAATGTGTCACTGTGCTGTGTCAAGCTAAGACTTGCATGCACACTTGGAGTTGGCATGCAATCACACATTTTTAGTTGAAGCAGTCTTGCTTTTGTACATCTTTGAACGTTTGTCGGATGGCATGGTTTGGTCTTCATTTGGTGCTGATAAATCTGTTTTCATATGTGACTTAATTCCTCTGTGGGGTTCCCCTGCTTGGCGGTTTGGGTCAACCACAGTAAAGCATTCAATGACATCAGCACTCTTGTGTCATTGACTTGAGACAGGAAATGAGGCTGTTTAACAGAGCATATCGAAAGGAGTCGCACTTTGTCACTGAAGCATCCAAACGAGTGGCAAATTGGAGACTGATTAAGTCTTAACATGCTGTGGACATGCCCACAGCATGGTTAATCATGAGGGCCAGAGCTGTTTCAGCCTATTTACACTCACTGGAAAAAGTCTGCACTGAGAAACACGAGCACAGATGGAAACAAGTTTATTTTTTTTCCTTGACTCAAATGCTTTCAAAGGTTTTATACAATGCCAGGATTTTTTTTCATGACACATGATGTGACCGAAGTGACTTAATAAAGCACTGCTATTCCTGCAGTCTGGTACAGAACTAATACAATTTACCGTTGACCTAGTTGATAGACAAAGCAAATCGACTGTTTTGATGACAGTTTAGTATTTCTTTCCTCTTCCTTTTTTCTGAAATTATTATCCAGACATACATAAGTGATGATTTAACTGTTCTAAAAACCCATTCATAAATAACTGCAACAGGACAGTAACAACAAAACTACAACTTCTACAAAGTCTACAACTAAAGGAAATCCAAACTTTTTTTTCAAGAGCAGCATGAGATGGACTTCTTAATGATGGCTACAGACTTTTCCCACTCCATGCACAGCACATACTGAAAAGGTCATATGAACTAGTATAGTTTTCTCTCAGTAGCAGTTGGCCTGCTACATTAAAAACCCAATGATCCTAATGAAAGTGACAGCCCCTAGAACAAATAGATGAATTGTCTTCGATGTCATTCAGGATTATTTTAATCAACAAATCTGCATTTACTGTTTGCTGCTAGTAGCTGAATCCAGAAAATCCACAAATAACAGTAAGCAGAGCTAGATCTGGGCCTTGACTGCCTTAGTAATTGAGTTATAATGGTACCAAAGTACCCATCTGTTAAGTGTTGTATATTTACAATTGTGTTCAGAATAATAGCAGTTTTTTTGAATAAGTAAATAAAGCTAAAAATCCTTGAAGAAGAAAACTTTAAGAAACATTTATCAAACTTGTGTTATTTGTTTTAAAAAAGGAAGAAAAGGGAATATTAGGCTGTTTAAAAAATAGCAGTGTCTGCAATATTTTTAACAAACTCAAACATTTAATGTATAAACTGAATGAAATTAAATGAAAAATGCTTTTCTTTGAGTCACTGAACTGATATGTAGTTGCAGAACTGTGTTCTTACACTTATTCTGTCAACTGCTGCACATCTGTGTCGCATGGAGTCAACCAACCTCAGGCACTCATGAACTGATATATTTCAGCCCAGGATGTTTGGACTACTTCTTCAGCATTTCTTGGTTTTGGCTCAGAAACAGCATTTTTGATATCAACCCACAATGGGCATATCAAGGGTCTATGTCCTGTTGAAACACTTATTTCCAGGGCATTCCCTCTTTGACCCAAAAAGACCAATCTTGTTTTCATCAGTCCACAAAATTATTAAAATAATTTTCAACAATGGGGCTTTTCGCAGATAACATCAACATCAGCTTCAGCTTCAGATAGCTTCACAGAGACATCTTATAATTGTAACAATACTCACAGGTAACTTAAGATCTTCCATGATCTTCCTGGAGCACATCATTGGCTTGAGTCTTTGCCACTTTGGCTATTCTTTAATCGTTTCAAATGGTTGTTTCAAATGTTCATTTTCTTCTACGTCTTTCAGGTTTTGACTACCATTCTTAATCATTTGAGATCATGAGCAGCGTATAATTTTCTGCACTTCTTTATACGTTTTCCTATCTCCAGTCAACATTGTAAACAAAGTGCACTGTTCTTTTGAACAATGTCTGGAATAACACATTTTACTCACTTGTTTTTTTATTTCTACTATTCTTTTAAACTTCCCTTTTCCCTTTTCTTCACTTTCACACACTTGAAGGACTAACACAAATTTGATTATTTTTCCTGATTAGAAATTGAATGTGCAGCTTTCCCATTACATTTGCGTGTATAGAAATAAAAGTTATTAAAAGTATTGTGAGCTTTATTCAATTTTTTTAACACACTGCTATTAACACAACTACACCTGAGAACCAATTAGAATCAACCAAATTTGCTTCTGTGGAAGAGGTTTATCAATGCATCAGACATTTTCAAAAGTATCTCCAAATTATGAATGAGCATCAACACTTTAAGTCTAGGAGTCACCATATAGTGATCAGTTAAATCAGTTTTTACAGTTCACCAGGAGGAGGAATGAGTTTAAATCTCTCCAAACTGATGTACACAGCTGATAAAGAGTTACCAGAAACGTTTAGTAGAAATTATTGCTGCAAAAGGCTTGATGCCAGTTAAAGAACGCAATGGTTCACTCACTTGTGGCACAGACAACTGTTTAAAATTTGTATAATATTCTGTTAACTAAATGAATGCATAGCGTAATTTTGTTTCATTTGTTTAATTGTGTTCCCTCTATCTGGTATTAAGAACTAATCACGTTTTAAGTCATATTCATGCAGAAATAGACAAAATTATAGCGCCACCCCACCCTTCTTTTCCAGAGCTATGGGCCACCAGCTCCTCCTGGCTCCCACCAGCTCCTGCTGACCCACATTACACCTCATTGTGAGGTGAGAGAAATGCAGGAAGTATCCAACCCATTCTCACTCTCCAGTTATTTTTTCAGCTTAGCCAACTACCTGGCAAATCCGCCAGTAACTACACTCTGGTGAATGCACCTGCTTTACAAAATACACACTTAACTCGCCAGCCTGAGGCAGGAAAGGAGGGAAAGTGATGATGGGGAAGTGAGCAACAGAGTTTAACACTGGAGCTGTGTGAACGGTTTTGTTTTGTCAGAAGTAATAGTAGCATGGGTGGTTCATGTATAAACAGAGAGGTGGAACACTTAGATGTGTATCGCAGATTTGGCAGTTCTTAAGCTTGGACAATGCCTTAGGTGCTGCAGAAAGGGGATTTTACACAGTTTTAGTATGTGTGTGTTCAACCACCACATCTTGTTTTTCATTTTTCATGTTACTTTTCTGTATTGGTATATGGGAACTGAAAAAGAGGACTGTTATGTAAAGAGTGTGTGCGGTGGCTGATCAGCTGACAGCCAGACTGAGTTCCTCTCCAACACAATAGGGCTTTCAGTAATACTGCTGGACAGCTGCCATTGTTTTAACCACCATAGTGAATGCTGTGGTTTGTTATCAAGGTATTTTAACTGATAACCCAGATTTATTCACACAGAACATAAAACATGCAATATATTTGGACATTAGTCCAACCGTAAGGCAGTTATAAAACACCTGTTTTTGAATAGACTTGAAGACAAAATAATAATAATTTAAACATCTTACAAGTACTGTCAGACATCCACAAACATTTCAAACTGAAGTTATAGAAATGCACTTTCGGCCTGATAGCTCAGTGGGCAGAGCAGTTGTCCTCCGGTCCAAGGGTGAGCGGTTCGATTCTCATTCCTGGTAAGTTAGATGTCCAAGGTGTCCTTGGACAAGACACCAAAACCCCGTAGTAGTGCTGACACAGTTCAGGCCTAGCTAACAACCATTTCTCCAAGGGGAACAATAAAGTACTAACTGTGAATCAGTGATTTTTTCGTGTTTTACAAGCTAGCTAGCTCAGGGTTATACCGGGACAAAGGCACGCTAGGTCAACCTGGAGGCCCATGGCTGATGCTCTTTGTACTTTCATCTGCTCCTGCAGTCTGGCATCAATTTATAACTCATTGCTTTAGCTTGACCTTACGCTTAAGCTTCAAAGAATGTCAAAGAGGCGAGGGAGGGTTAACGTACGGGTTTATATCTGTCCGCATTGTGTCCCAGCTGTCCTTTTTTTTTTTTACTTTCTGCAGGTTTTTACAGGGTCATACTCTTGCATACTGCTTGAAAAACCTTCAACTTTGTAGAGGTGTAATTATATGGCAACAGCTGATCTCAAACCTTTGATCAGTTGTTTAGTCATCTGACAAAAGGCAAGACTGAAAACACATGTGTGTAATTAAATATGGGTGGCGGTTGCTTAAGGAGCTGCTGGGCCCAGCTGGGAAAAAAAACCTGGTCAAGGAAAGTGAAGGAGAAACAGTACGCCCCCTCCCTCAAATAACTTCCATTCATCTGACCTTGCAGAAGGTACTTAACCTCCAGCTGTACAAGAAATGACCAGAGGCCAACAGTAGAAGACTGCGGTCGCACTTTGCAGCTCCCAGATGTGTATAACTGCAAAGCGGGGTGGTTCTGGAAAAGAGCATAGGCCTCAGCAGACCCCTCCTGTAGATAAATAAAGCTTCAAACAGACCTTACAGAAACATTTCACCCACTAGCCTTACCTTGGAGGAACTGAAGGTCTGTGCAACAATTAATTAGCAGTATTTCCTCTTCAGAAGCTTTACAGAAATGTACAGTGGTACAAATATTTCCCACACAGCAGTTAATCTGTGCATACACTATGCTTCTCAAACGACTAGAACTAACTCAGTTATTGTAAATCCTCATTTCCACTTCCCCACTTTCACTTAGTAATCATTAATATGCTGAAAGAATCAGTTATTATAATGCTGTTATTCTCCTCTTATACTGACAGTCTTACAAGGAAGAGTCCAAAACATCCATTAGAATACACACCAAGTGGAAATGTAATGTTCTTATATGCTGGTTAATTTAACTAGAATTATAGAATCATGGGAAATGTAGTTTTCCTTTTTCAAAATCTTTCCAAAGGGAGTGGCTTTCCTGTGCCCACTCAGTTTATCCATTCCAGAGTCCCATTGGCACCATGGCAGAAACATTTATTCAGGTCCTGTCCTCCTACACAGAGCAAAAATGGCTACTTGGCATAAATGTTTGGATGTGACTTTCAGACCAGGGGCTGGAGCAGCAGACAAACCTCCCACTGTAGTGTATCCAAACCAAGGTCAGGACTTCTCTACCACTACCTAATTACACATTATGACTGAGGAATTCTGACATTTCTGATGTGAATCCATGTACATGACCTGTGCACGCTCCTCTTCTTTTGGCAGGGTTTCCTCTAGAAATATATTCTTGTCAGGCGAGGAACAGCATGTAGACCATGACGGGACATTAAAACTCCTTTGAAACTCTTGTACAGTATACTGCATGCTTTAATGCAATTAAAGCTTATATAATAAGATATAAAATATGAAAATAAAATGGAAGAGTTGCTATTGGCAATGTTCCTTGAATCTTGAATCTTTCTTCAATGATACATTTCCCTTTCACTTCACAACTTAGAAACATTTCTCAAGGAAAAAATACAATAATATAATATAAAACTGTTTTATGTCCACATCTAATCAAGTGTGTACTGTGGGTAACAATGCACCTTTTGACATAAATCTATCCATTAAATTAATTCTGCCAAGCAGAATTTTAATTAGGGCTAGTTTTGCTTGACAGCCAACATTTTGTGAATGTTGAAAGTTTCAGAAAACGTGATACATTCCTGTACTGCCACATATTTTGCTAAAACTCCAGCTACGGCAACTTAACAGACTTACAGTGACTCAGTCACTCTTCTAAATGGTTAACAAAACTGTTAACATTACATTCTGGTCACCAGACCGCTATGGAGTAAGCTTGTTAGAATTGTTGGCCATTACAATAATTGGGAAATTCCAGATGAAGCTGTCTTGTACACTGTTAGCAGAAGAGATACAGCCACAACCCATTTTAGCCCCTCAGCTTTAGACTCTAAAGTTCACAAGGCACTATATTTGGTAACCGATTTTATATTGTTGTTTTGTAGTCTAGTATTGACTGCAGTATTTTTCTGTATTTTAGGCTTTATCGTCCACATGGTAAAACACAAAATGAACAACAGCACATTATCCTGCAAAGCAGCTAACTAGGGTCCTTTAGTAAACACCATAGTATGTTTTTAACAAAATATCTAAATTTTTTTTTGCCTTGAAAATACTTCTACGCCAACTTTTTGCACATATTGGCCAAGGTCCCCCACAGATTAAAGCAACTAAAACTGGTGCTCCCCTATATCCACATCTAACTAGGATGCTGTCAGCGACTGGATGTTTTGGAGAGCTGTGGCAGAGATGAAGCTTTTTTGAGCAAAACGAACCGTTGCATGTTGATGATTATGCCGTGTGTGTTTACAGTCAGCAGCAGGGCAGCATGCGCTGTAACCACAGTAAACTCCCGTTAGTTTGACTGTGTTGCAGAGTGAGTGATGTGCAGATCACTGGTGTGATACGGCCAGGCTGTTGTTTTGGGGGGAATGAACGAACAGGCAAAAATCAGGCTGTGTGTTTATGTGCGTGTCTGTATACATGTGTGCATGTGTGTGCAAACAGCCCCAATGCTCTAAGCTTTGAGTCACTACATAGCAGAGCCATGGGATCACATTCTCTGGAGTGTGCTGTTATGAATTCTGCTGCACTCAGGGAGCTTTCAGCTTTCTTTCTGATTATTAATGATATTTTTGTTTCTCTTAAGGTTTCTGAAGGAAGTTATTGTGATGTGAGATATGAAGCTGCAGACTTCATATCAACACTCTCCCTCCACCAACACAAACAAATCCAGTTTTACATCCCCTTCTCAAACCTGATATTGTGCTTTATATTGTCTGACCATCGAGGCTGAATGCTTTCATTATTTTGTTCTTTTCACCATTTTTTGCATTTCTTTCCTCTTGTCTTTGTCTCCTGGGTTTTTTTTTTTTTTTTAAGGCTAGGGTAGGGAGGAGAACGCTGGCGGCGATGGAGTTTAGCGGGGCAGCATATCCCTGCCAAAAAATGAGTTCACCAAGCCGCAGTTTCCCCCAAAGGAGATGCGATAAGGTTTCTGCCAGAGGCCTGGCTCGCCACTCACAGATGAAAAAAGAGAAACAGGCAGGGTGAAGTGGAGGATTAGCAGAGGGGAGGGGATGTATTGACTGAGACAAGAGACAGAAGAAGGAGAATAAACCAATCTTTGCATTGTATACAGAGGACTATGACAACTGCAGAAGACCATTTTGTTTGGTTAGTTACAGTGAACAGTTTGAATATCTTTCTATTCTAACTGATGGATCATTTTTTTGTGCAGCAGAATGACACAATAGTGATAAAGAGGGAGGGAAGAACACTGGTGCTTGGCTTAAGGAAGGAATAAGTAAATGAATGAAAGTATGAGAAAACAGATTGAGAGAAAGTGAGGTCATGGGGTTTTAAAGATTTCAATGGATGGTGGATGGTGTTGCAGATCTGGTATTTATCACCATTTATCTTTCATCTCCAGGATTTGTCTGCTCAAGGGAGTGACTAACTTATTATTGACTGGTACTGAGTTGGATTGGCTCAAATACTGTATTACCAAATGGGCTATTGCTTCACATTTGATTTAACATAAGAAGCATGAGTATTTTGGAGACGGTGATGGGTAAGATTGAAATCCCAGAAAAAGTAGGGAATTTGTAAATATAACACAGACACTGATTGCTCCATTCAGGCTCAGTTTCTCATTCCTTATATCTTATATTGTTACATAAACAGGTGACATATAAGTTGCAGAATAATCATACAATGCAAAGCGCCAGCACATTCAGCATTCAACTAAAGAATAATCAAAGAAATGAAATACCTTGTAGGAAATACCAAAATGAAATCTCAATCATAAATCACAAATAAGTAAAAAGGTCATCTCAACTAATCAACAAGAGTAGTCTTGGCGTTTTTTAATTTCCCCAATATGCGTGTAAAACTAAAACTCTGCACTTCTCTTTCATCACAGCGACACCATAATTACACCAGATGACTGTAATGTTGGACTGTCCACATTCACGGTTTAGTGACACATATTTTCTGCCCTTTGAAGAAGTTAGCCGTTGAAGCTGCACGCCAACAAGAACCCTTTTCTGAATGTTCCACGTTGCTAAGGTAATGGATGCTGACGTAACTTCAGCACAGACGCCTGATTGGGTCAGCTGTAACCAATGGCCCATAACACATAGAGTTTCTTAACAATTACAGAGTTTATAACTGGCCTGGCAGTGGAAAATCTCTTCTGCCACCAGTAAATATATCAAATCAGAGGGGTTTTCCATAAGAGGAAAAAACGTCTGCAACCATCACAGCTCGGTCATGGTTTTCAGGGAGAGTGTGGCCTTATAAGGTCTTTAAAGCTTGACAACATTTAATGCACTTTGACTGGGCTGTAGCCTGTGTAGGCTACTTGAAATGAAAAGTCCAGAAGAAACATAGTTTTTAATGGTCTATGATGTACTCAGCTGGGTTCCTGTAAGCAGTGATTTACACCCACAAAAGCCCTCATTTCCATCATTCTGCATGAACATCCAGTTGACGCTAGTAGAACCACAAATTGTCTTTGTAGAGACAAAGAAAATATCTAACAATGTCACTCTGTCGTGACTTACTGGAACGCTTAAAGCAGAGGGGAGAAAAAAATAAAGAGAGGCCTTGTGGAAAATAACATGATGTGACATTAGTGTTAGCTAAATCTCTAACATTGCTAGCTGGCTAACATATGCAAACTTCAAAGAAGGGCAGTTGCCAGCCAAGAAGGATCATGTCAGGCAGTGCACAGGATCACCAGCTCTAACAACAGGATTTGGAGACCTGTGTGGAGAACACCTCCAACCTCTCCCCCTGCCTCTGTCTCTGCAGGCCTGCAGTAAAATACCATGGAAACACCTTAAAAACCATTATTCGTCATTCAATAGCATCACAGCTACCCAAAGCTTTTTTTGGTCCAGAATTAACTGTTTTTTCATAGCTCTGCTTCTTTATTTTGCTTATTAAATCATGTTTAAAGTCAGTTCCAGTCAGTGTTAAATGGCCCTAACAAAGATTTCAAATGAGTGCTCTTAAACCAACAATCCTCTTGGCAACTCGCTTGTTTTTTCTGTCACACTGAACCATACCTCATAATTATTGTCTTTTCTTCCACGAAACGTTTTTTCTCAGTCTCGTCTTTTCACATTTACAGTGATTTTTACAAAGACAGAATTGCCTCTAATGTTTGTGGACAGTGGTTGCCTCTGGTATCAGTTGACACTTTTGGCTGAGTGCTCTACTGACGAGATTGTTAATGACTTCCTGCATATCGTGCTCCGATCAAAAGAATGGTAATTTGAAGTGGCTCCACTCCCACGCCACATAAACCACACCTAACTGCTTCCTGTCTTACAATCCTGACTTTTGGTAAATTACTGATGGTGAGATAAATAATTATTTTTGATCATTGTTAGTGGTCGACCAATGTGGGTTTCTCAATGGCCAATGCCAAGGTAGATGGCCAGTATATATTTTTTCTTTCTCTTTCTTTTTGTGTTTGATAAAATGCAACAATTTAATAATTCCAAATGAAACACAAATATGCTGAAGTCATTAATACTCTCGGGTTGCAGTTTCTTGGGTACACATAGTTAAAAGTAATCCAGTCTAATAAATCCTCACTTCATGAACGCTTTAGGAGTGTGGGGACTGATTCCGTATCTACAGTTTCCGTAGCTACATAGTGCCAACTTTTGTTTTAGCTTGTTTATAGAAATTAGTGACTGTAGCAAAATAAGCCAACAAGCTTGCTGTTGTTAACGGGACAATGAACGGGGGTGTCAGAGTGTGGTTGCTATGAAATGGACCCAAACGCAGACCAGGACAAGAGAGGGTTCAAACAAAAGAGTCTTTAATATAGTTAAACATATATACAAACA
>JAUYWH010000010.1:15053496-15080984 GCA_034779795.1 Ctenopoma multispine | reverse complement strand
AGGAAGTGCAGGGGTTTAAATAGTGAGGGGCTGATGGGAAATGAAGTGCAGCTGAAGGCAATCAGGGAGTGAGAGTGGAGAGAGGGCGTGGCTAAGCAGAAAGACATGGAAAAAGAGACAAACCAAGGCAAGGGGAAGATATGACACTGACAGGCGGTTACTCTGAGAGTTTGTTACTCGTTTACAGTAACAAGGCAGGTGTAACAACATACAGTTTGTCTAACCTCAACTGGGCTACCTCTCAAGTTTGTGAGTGAAATGCTGTATGCTGACATTTTTTATTAATATTGCGGAACAGCACAGAAAAAAAGATCAATTACAAACGTCAAAAATCGCCCTGGTTCAGTCGGTCACCCTCTAATTATTGTCACCATCATCAAAGACTCACAAGACTAAACTCACAATCTTCACAATTTTACAACTTAGGGCGATATTAGATAGACATCGTTGAACACCCTCTTTGCTGATGAAAACAAAAATGAGCAACGGCAACTTCTGTTCTCTCTGCAGCCTCCAAACAGTGGCCCTCCTCCTCTGCCCAGCTCCTCTCTACCAGAAGGGTACTACGAGGAAGCGGTTCCTTTAAGTCCTGGAAAGGCTCCTGAATACATCACCTCTAGTAAGTGGCACTCTTTAAAGTATACTGTCACTGGTATCATGCAACTGCTCTCAGACGTAAGTTCATGTGTATGTGAAGATTTTTGCGAATGTGTTACTGAATAAGAAATAAAACACAGTGTGTGCACATCTCTCTCAGACTATGACTCGGATGCCATGAGCAGCTCGTATGAGTCGTATGACGAGGAAGAGGAGGGCCAGAAGATGCGTCACCAGTGGCCGTCTGAAGAGGCGTCCATGGATCTGGTGAAGGACGCCCGCATTTGTGCATTCTTGCTGCGCAAGAAACGCTTCGGCCAGTGGACCAAGCTCCTCTGTGTAATCAAGGACAACAAACTGCTGGTAAGGAACAACGAAAAGGTTTCTTCATGTATGAATATGAGCAGATAGGTAAGATGTGTCATTACAGCAGAATGTATGTCTGGTTTCTTCACTATACATTGTCCCTTTTCTCATCCTCCAGTGTTATAAGTCTTCTAAAGACCACACTCCCCAGATGGAGCTGACCCTGTCAGGGTGCAGCATCACCCACATCCCCAAAGATGGCAAGAAGAAGAAGCATGAGCTGAAGATCGTGCACCAGGGTGCCGACGCCCTGGTGTTGGCTGTTCAGAGCAAGGAGCAGGCTGAAGAGTGGCTCAAGGTAACACAGTGAAGCCCAAAACTACTTTAACATATTTTCCACTTCTTTTACCTAATCACATTGAAGCAATAAAAAACAGCCTGGACAGAGTCGCATGCTGCTAAAAGAAAGAGAGAGAAAAAACTGAATGTAGACAAAATGATCTACATTCTAAGTCAACTTGTAGTAAATTAATCCATGACTTGAACTGAACAATCAATACTGTAGTCAAGTTTAAAGCATTAAGAACTAAGTGTGAAGATGATGTTAGCAGAGCCTGATTAGATTTCTAGGTGTTTCCAACACTTTTATTACAAACGATTGTTGTCTTGAACATGTTTATAGCAAAATAGCTCAGAGGTAGTGTGAGGTAGTGAAATTAGACCCATTGTAACTGTAACCATTTTGCTGCTAGCATTAACCAACAAATGGTGTAGCTCAAAATATAAGGATAACTATGCTTTGGTTTTTCAGATTAGGCCCTTTTCAAAATATTGTAGTAGTGCTGGCCTGTTATGAACAGGTGGTTCTACTAGTTCCACCCTGATGTGAAGATGTTTGGGTTGCAGTTCCCCTCTGATCTCTCTCTTTCTCTCACACATTCTTTCTCTGTCTTCCTCGTCTTCTCTTTCCATCTCTGATCTTCATCCCTCTGGCTGCTCGACAAGTCTCCAAAACAAACCCCCACCCCACCCCGCTGACATCAAAAAGGCTCCGGTTCTTTCTGCTTTTAACCACTGCATCCACTTGTTGTTAGTCTAGTGGCAGCACCTCTGGTCTCTTTCTATATCAGTCACAGGAGGAAAGACGGGCCTCATCTGGTGTTTGGATTTAAAAGACCCCCCCCCTCCACACACACACACAAAGCCCCCACTTCCTCTTCAGTTCTGCTCTCCTCAGCTCTTCTGAGAATCTCCTGGAATTCCTTGTTTGTCTTTGACAACCTATTGTGCTCTATTTTAAGATTTCTCCTTTTTCATTTATGTAGTGGTGTTTTTGTAATTCTTTATACCCACTACCCTCTGCCAACTCAATTCCCCTAAGCTGCATGTTTTACCAACAGGCCTCTGGACTGAGGGTTGTGCTTTTTTCATCATCCAGAGGTCCCTTTTAAAAAAGCATTTTTGCCCTGCAGACGATTTGATGGAAACACCAGTCTTTATATTTGCAGTGTTTGCTTTCTGTCTTTTTCTTGAAGTTTGAACAATTTCATGTTTAGTTCAGTTTATAGTTTTCTTCTTGATTCAATGACTCATTCCCCACAGTAATTAGCCGTTGTTTATTGATTGAATGTGGCAGGTAACCTTGTCAGGGCTGAGGCATCAGCAGGCAGTCGCAACCAGACCCGTCAAAATATACAAAGCTCTGAACCACCCAAACTATGGCAACGAATGCACCAACTGTTCGGAGAATCTGGGCCTGCGGACGTATTGCGCACGGATACTGAAAACATATTTAACCGATAACACTTCGGCAGTCGGTTTTTCACTCCCGCAATCACACTGGTGTTTTCGTTTGCTTAATCGACACATGTGTGTCATGCTGCTGCAATGAGCAGTCATCACATCCAGTTGGCTGAGGTTCTGTGCTCACGCCCTCCTTTGCAGAACTCTGAATCTGAAGTATTCAAGTCATTAACAGTGGAGTGATGGATGGTTAGATTCCCCAGCTTGCTCTGCAGTCCCTTGAGCCTCAGGGTGTGTAAGAGTGGCACGCAACCAGAAAGATTAGCATATTTTGTGTCTGTGTTTGGATATTGTGTTGCTAGGACCACTGGGTATTAAGCAGTCAATTATTTTTTCGTTATTTGCCTCCCCTCTTTTTCACCTGCTTTTTTATAGTTGTGTTCACTTCATCTTCTACAAGCAAAAACGAAACAAATTAGTTTTTAGTCATTCTTGCTTTTCATTCGGTAATTATTAATATGATTTGGATAATGGAAACAAAGCTTACTTAGGACATTTCCCACCCTCGTCAGATGAGACAGCCAACAGTACGTCCCCATGACAAAAATGAAGCCATGTGAAATTTCATTTAGCAAATTAGGGTTAGAGGAGGAATGAGGTATATGTGGGAAAAGAACCAGAAAAGAGGAAAGGAGGTGTGAGGAGGAAGGAAGAGGAAGAAGCAGAAAAGGAAAGTGCTGCAAGAGAAAAAGGGAGGGTGAATAGAAAGCTAGGAGAGTACCTGAGGGTTTCCAAAGCCCACTAGTTACAGTAATGACTCTTGCAGACATTGTCTGCTAACGATGTGTTTATGGAACACACATGTCCATATTGTGTCCTTACTTCATTCTCATAAATCTTCATAGTGCTTTTATTATTGTATATATTTCTCTTCGTTTTCCTACTTTTTACTTCTGTCCATTTTTCCTATTGCTATAATGTGCCATATGTCCTTTGTCTCACTGGCTAATGAAATCACTTTTCTTGTCTTTTTCTGCACTAACTTTGGGGAAAGTAAGTTATATGTTTACCTGATTTATAGTGTGCATTCTGACTTCACCTTGACACTAAACCCCGGTGCAACATTAACTGTGACATTGTATGGCCGTCCTGTGCATGCCACCATCTTAGTATTTGTTTATTTCATAGGCATTTGTACAGTATAGAGACAACATTCTGCAACACAAAACTTCAGTGACACAACAACCTAATGACAATGTCTGCCAATGAACAGACCAAAACCTTATTTGCATATTACAGCATCCCCTGACTTAGTCTCCCCTCATTCTCTGTCAGCATCACACACATGATGCCTGTAACAAACTAAAAAAAAAAGTAGGGACAGAAGCATGTTTACTACTGTGTTACAGCACCTTTGCATTCTTGGACATTGCATATGCGAGTCACCCATACAGTGGGAAGCGATGCCCCCGTATCATCACAAATGTTGACGTTTGCACCTTTCTAACAGTCTTATCAACTTTTCTGTCTTATTTTACCTGTGGCCCAAGATTTTATTCGAGTGTGTTGCGGCATCAAACTCTAAATTAGCTTATATTTACAAAATGCAGTTAAGTTGCTCAGTAAAAACACTGAAAAAGTGTAGAAACTCTTGTACAACTTTACTGGAAATGTCCTGTTTTAGTCCATGGCCTCTCAATTTAGCTTTCCCTTTCAAAATAATACTTTTACTTACTTGTTCTGCATTCTGCAGCACAAACCACACGCACCCCAAATTCTTAATGAAATGAGGCAAATAAAGATAAAATTACAATAAAAAAGAAAATTCCTCTGCATTGATTTCATGCATCAGCGGTGTATAGTAAGTGCAGCCAGAGGCAAATGGCTTAAGCCCACAGAGCATGGAGAATGTGTTATGTTTTGTTTTTTTTGATGGAAAGGATGAGTTTCCTCCAAGAGAAAGCCCTATTATATTCTGTCAAGAAAGTAAATCTAAGTATTGGTTGTGTACAGTATGAAGACTAAATTGTTGTTTTTTTATGTTTCACAAGATACTGTAAATAGTAGTGATAAAAGAAGTGAATACTGTCTTAGTAAAATTCTGAAATTACTAGAATGGTTAAAATTGTTAAAATAATTCAGTGCATGTAGACTTTAAACAAATTGTATGGCATAAATGTGAATATGAAATGTGCAGTCCTGGGACTTGAATATAAATTTAAGAAATGAGAAAAATAAATTATTTAAAAAACTTTATTAATCCCAGAAGGAAATTGTAAAACCCACTTCAGTGCCTATAGCAGCAACTTAGTAGTGTTTTACAACCAAAACTACTGCACGCAGTCCCACCTTCTCCTCGTGCAGTTTGATTTGTTGTACATCATCAGACCTGTGTAGTAGCACAGTCTGGCAGAGCAGCTCTCCAGGGGAAGATAGACTCGATGTTGCAGTCTGTCCCGCTCTCTGGCCTCTGAGCCACTTTGTGAGCCAAACCCATGGAGCCACAGTCTGTCATTTCCCCAGCGAAACCCAGTTATGCTCCCTCTGAGCCAAAACCAATGAGATGAGGAGCTCCGCATCGCCGGAGATGGTTCAGAATGCTTGTGGAGAAGATGAGGCGTAATGTGTCTGTGTGTGTCTCTCTCTGTCTGTCAGAGAGTGCATTAGCTGACTTGCTCATACAGCGGTTAATCTGCAATCTTATTTCCCACTGCCCACCCCTCATCTACACACACCCCTGTCACCACCACATGCCTAGGTTTGAAAGATCAGACAATGGTTTGCCAGGTCTGAAGTCCAATGAGATCACCGTAATGCACACTGGCGCCCCATCCAGAGCCCTGCAGATCTCATTCACCCCTAGTGGACCTTATTGCATAAGGATTCCATGGCCATAGTAAAACCCTGTGGTGTCTAATGTGTGTAGCAGACACCCCCACCCCTCCAGTATCTCCTGCCACATATGCATGCATGCTCTCTACCTCCTGTAGTTACTCCACAGCATGAGGCTGTTTTGCCTTATGATCCCTTGGCTGCCATTCAGTAGCATGGTGGGATATGAGAGGAGGGAGTTCACCGTACATGTGGCCCACATTACTCCAGGCATGCTTTCTAGGTTGAAAGAATGAGCTGCTTAATTATGTGGCAATGGTGTGAGGAAACATTTTTCAGGATCCGCCCATGTGGTATGATCACAGTTAGGACCTAACATTCCACCAGCCCACTTAGACACAGCAATGTATAGGTCAGCAAGGGTGGACCTTTAAGTTGTTTCATCTGTACAGCTGCCTTTTTAGCTAATGTTATGTTTCCCAATATTTTCCAGGTGATGAGAGAGGTGTGTGTTAATGGATGTATAGACATAGACGGAGCTGGATCTGGATCACCAGTGCACAAGCCCGAACTGGAAAAGGTAAACTAATATACTGAGATGCTTATAAATAGCATAATGAACACATCTCTACCAACTCCACAGACAAATATCTGGCTCTTCAGCTGCTAAATGTCTCATGTTTTCTTGGCATTATCAAACACAATCACACTGGGTAGTAAAAGTTTTTTTGCCAAATATTACACACATTATTTCATATTCAACAAGACAGAAAACGTAGGGAGCTGAAGGCAATACGTTTTATTACCGGTTTCACTGTGAAACCAAGTCAACTTGCTGTTAACATTCAAGACATCGTACCCAGCACATATGTGTTTGTCTGTATATATGCATGTGTGTTAAGTGATGGAAAATGAGCTACATTAGAGGTTCTTTAATGACATTACCAACTTAGTACAGCAATCACAAGCCCAGACTTAATCTGTAACACGTTACAGATGCTGTTAAGGGTCTTTACAGTGTACAGTGCAATTAGACAGCTGTGTTTGTGCGTTAATGCTGTTGTCGACCCTTCCTTTTGTTAATTTTGTACCTTCTTGTGCATCCTTTTTTTCTATTTGTGTATTGGTTCCCTGCTGCCAGAAGGCATCGTGCGACAGACCGAGTTCAGATGGTGAGGCAAGCCATGAGAACGGACACAGCGACTGCAAGGACCAAGGTGAGGGTCCACAGCAGCAATCACACTGCAGTGGAAATGAACATCTGTTACTATTACTAACAAGAAGCGGTTCATTTACATTCAGTTCGTAAGAATGTTTGTGTGTTTTTGTGGTATACACAAAATGACTTTCCTGGGAAAATCCCTCTTTGGTGCATAGGAAAAGATGATGTCTTGTTCACTTGGAATAAAAAGAAGATCCGGGTAGCTGGCATAAGCAACCATATTCACCCTGGATGATGGAACATTTAAAACATAGAAAATGACCTCAGTGTATCAAACCACACTGTTGCATTGTCAAATGGTGTAAAGAAATTACGAGACAAAACAAAACGTTCCCTATGTGTTTTATAGCAGCGGAATACAAATACAGAAGTAATACAGTAAACATCGAAGAACGTCTACAGACTAAAGAGGTTAAGACACCTTCAGGAAATTAAACCAACTTGAGAAAATAATTTTGACCCACAGCCGCAGCCTGTTTTACCCGCACATTTGTCAAGGTATGGGAACAAAACAGGATAAAAATGTTTGCCTCTTACTTCTTATGAGGAATATATTGGATTCAGCTGCGTGTTAAAGATATAGGATTGCGGATTTTCAGTAATAAAGGTAATATAGGGAACTCCAGACCTGATTTAATCTTTTTTATTAGTAAACCTCTCCTTATGAGGCAAATGTGGATTGGAAATAGATCTCTATCAAGACCTGGGACTTATACAGTTTTGGCCTAGTCAAGTCTAGGGGTGTAACAGTTTCAATACTGAGACTGAAATTGCAAAACTGAGTGTTCATGTTCAACCGACACATATACCCCTGCTTAGGTTTGGACAACAGACTTATCTGATGCTGGAGTTGCTGCAATATCCCAGAAATAAGAAATCTTTGTTTGAAGGATTTATGTGAAGAAGGTAACATTATGCCCATATAAGTCTTAGAGTGAGCTGTCTCTCAGCTGCAGGTCCGGTACGGTGCCCACAACCCTATAGAAAAACTATAACTGAACCATGTCTCATTGGTCTGAACCAAACCATGGATTTCCAGAATCATTACACTAGCAGTCAATCCTATATCAGACCCAAAGCGAACGTTTAGTCTGGGCCAGCACTCATAACCCAGTTTGATATCAAGAGTGGCCACAGTATCACTCAAGGCCCAAGACCAAACCTCTTTGGTCTATTGTTAATCCACAGTATGCCCACCCCTGGCCCCAGTTGGTCCAGGATAGGCAGTGGGCTAGAGCGCAGGTGCCATTTGGAGATCATCTCTCGAGCTCTTATATAGCTCATTCGTCACCCGGATATCTGTAGTTTGACAGTGCAGTCCCATGTTTATGTCCACTCACTAGTTGTTTTCCAGCACTTCCAGCCATATCACATGGGCTTCATTAACAAAGCAAAAGTGCTTTGGATGAAATCCTAACAGATCCTGAGGTTGCGTTTCAACTCATCTCCATGGCAACTGAACAAACTCTATGACCTGATGAAGAACAGCTGAAAGCTCCAGACTTAGCTAGGTTTGCATGGAGTTTCAGCATCTGTGAATGGTTACGTGTTTATAGAGTGAAATCCCCATCATAAAACACTGTATTCATGCAGTCACATTAATTGTAGCCCAAAAGCACAATACAACAATAACAGTTAAGTTAAATGAGGGGTAAGACATTATCAATATTATTATTTCATGGAACCTTGGACCCAGTTCTAAATCTTGAGATGTTGTGACTGTTTTCCCCGTTAATCTGTCTCATAATTCAGGAGGAGGATCTCTATGAGGTCTGAAAAGGTCAGCCTTTAATAATAATGCATGAAGCATGAGGAATGTTTTTTACACAGAGATGGTCTTCCCCTGCTGAACTACAAGCCAAAACAAAGAGATACGGGTGAAGTAGATTCTGGTTATTTACCGTTTGTTTGCGCAGCCGGCAAAATTCTGCTGGGAAAGAAATTTCATTTTACTTGTCAGCTCAGTTGTCAACTAGATTTCTAGCACTTTTTTTTCCCTAATTAAAAATGGTTAATTATTCCAACATTCTGTCTGAAATTGATTTCCAACCAGCAGTTAATTTCAAATCTTCAATACAGTTGTGTTTTAATGGATTAAGCACAAATCTGTGATTCACAGACTTGGTTGTGTAAGTCATGTTTATGCGTCATGGCTGAGAAATTGGGAGTGTATCTGCAATGATCCCCCACAAGCTTAAAACATACAAATGTCTGCGGATTACTTCTCCAGAAAGGTTATGTATACTAGATGCATCATTCATTTACAAAGTAGTTGATATTCTTACCTTCAGGGTGTACATACAGTTTATTGTATCCTAGCAGTCATCTGTGAGAAGATGCATTAACATTTGCAGCATTTATAACAATTGGTTGTTTCCTGATCTGCTCTGTCTGGCCTCTTAGACAGTTAGCTTAGCTTAGCTTAAGGACTAGAAACAGGCGGATTCTTCTAGCCCGTCTATCCAAAGGTAACTCTTGTACCATTAAATCTATTTATGACACATCATATCTAATTTGTTGTCAAAAAACAAAGCGTTAAAACTTGTAGCTTTAATTTTATTTTTGTTTCCTGGAAACCTCAATGTGACGACAGGACTGCAAAGTTCCCGCACATGGTCTAGAAATACTTTACCACATAACCTCCTGTAAAACAACTTTGTCAATTACAACAATTATTAGATGTTTTTTCCAACTATTTGCAGGGTTTTACCAGTGTAGATTTGCAGGTAATATGAGCTGCTAATGCAGACATTACTTCATTATGATACAGCTGCATGCTTTGCAGAAATTCTAGGAATCACAGGTAGACCAGCACTCTGAGAGCAAAGTGTTCTGTTGGGATTATATGGTACTATAAGGTCTTAAAGATCTAACAAGATGAGTAGAGAAAGTCTTTCTAAAGCTAAGACAAGATCGCTGGTCCAGTTCTGTTTCTGTACTATGATTTACTCTAAATCTTGACTGGAAATCTTCATGCAGATTGTTCCTGTGCAGGTCACATAATTGCTTTGCAACAGCTTTTCCAAGTATTTTAGAGATAAAGGGCAAATTGGATATTGGTCTATAATTTTCTAAAACTCGAGAAGTCAAGATGAGTTTTTTGAGACTATAGAATGATCAATTAATAATAAGTAATAATAATAAGTAATAGTAATTAAAAATTTGAAGTGGGATTATTCACATTTTTAATAAATAATAATAAATTCATGCAATGGACTCTAACAATGAATTAAATGCAGTGTTGAGACAGTTGTTATCAACATCTACATGTTGAATGGTGAAGTCACCCACTATAATCACTTCATCTGTATTAGGAACTAAATCAGATAAAAAGTCTGAGAATTCAGATAAAAACTCAGTCGGACGGTCTACAATGACAAATATAACTGGTTTTTAACTTTTCCAGTTTGGATTTGAGAGACTAAGACTGAAGACGACTAAGGCTAAGAATGAAGTATAACCATCTTTAGATCTGGGGTTAATTAATAAGCTTGAGTTGCAGATTGTTGCTACTCCTCCACCCCGACCTGTGCTTTTCTAGGAATATGATAATTAATATGAATTTCAGCTGTTTGTGTTGACACTCCTTTTACCTTTTTATTATCATGTGGTGAACACAACCGATTTGTCAGTGGAATATATGTAATAATCTTCCTGGAGTTCTTGGTCTTACTTTGTGCTTTATTCGCTCATTCAGCCCTTAAACCCCCTTTTCAGCTTAATCAGCCACATTCTTTCCATGGCTGGTAACAAAAAGAGCTGATTTACTGGACTCAAATTGTCTTGATCAGAGTTTTCCTCTTCTTCTTCTCCTGAAGGGAAAAATAATATAATTCCTTCTTTTTTAAAAAAGATTTCAATTGCTTTCACATCTGCAAATCTGCTTTTCACCTCAGGCCCGCATCGTGTGTTACGTGTGTTTGTATACTCTCTGTATTACGAGAAGAACCCTGCGACTGTAAATTGAGTGCAGACGGCTTCCTATTTAATTAAAGCGGTCACCATGGTAGTTGTCACATCATATCAGGAAGAAAAACGCAATGCGGAAAAAATGTTAAAACAGGAGCTTGAGGGCTAAAACGAATCAACTACAAACTGAATTAACAGTTCCGTAACACTTTAAACTGTTAGTCATTAGATTTCTACAGTGAAGGAGTGATTTGTGCACGTGTCCAAATGGAGAGACGATGCACAGTCTAGTACTGCATGTGCATGTCTACGTCTAGAATCACTCCAGACGCTTGGTGTTAGCTCTCTCTGCATGATGACATCAGTGAAGAGGAATGCTTTATATTTTCCTCCCCCAGTTCTTCTTGTGCAATTTTTTTTCTGGGGGGGTTACCAGTTATGTGTTTAAATCACAGTCATATCTCCTATTTTCTTTTTTCTATCCTCTTCTTTCTGAAACTCACTTCATCAGTGTCTAAGCAAGAGAGCCAAGCAGAAGCTATTTTCTTCATTTAGACCAACAGACAGCTGTAGGGACTCAGACACACCACTGCCTCATGAGACCTGGCGTTCGTGACCTTGCAGCAGAATGTGCACTGTCACTCCTCTCTCTCTTTTTTTTTTCTCCTTTTGGACAGAAACTTGACCAAGTCAAATCAGTGCACCAGTTTCAGACTGAACCTAGTTTAACAACAGAGTCCACAAGGGTCTGATTAAAGTGAACTCATTCTGAAATGCAGTTGTTTATAGCAGAGTCTGGTGTTCCTCTTTCTCTTCTCTTTTTTATGGTAAAAGCATCCAAACATACACAAACATCACTAAGTTCTTCTACATTTTAAGTCACCAATTACATTATTTTTCTGTCGCTCAGGAAGAGGAAAGAAGAATTCAAAGTCAGAGCAGAAGACTGGGACCATGGGGAAGGGTGCAGGGAAGAAGATCACTAAAATCATAGGGCTGGGAAAAAAGAAGCCGTCCACAGACGAGCAGACGTCATCAGCAGAAGAAGACGTACCCACGTGTGGTAAGACGGAGACACTGAAGAAATTATCCTAAATGTCTCAGTCAGGTTTCAATGACTAAAAAACAGGCGAATATAAAATAGCCGGCAGTTCAGTGCAAGAGTTAAAAAATTTTTGACGCATATGATATGTGCGTTTATTGTCAGGCTACCTGAACGTGCTGTCCAATAACCGCTGGCGGGAGCGCTGGTGCCGCCTAAGAGACAACCAGCTGCTCCTCCACAAGGACCGGGATGATCTGAAGAGCCACATCGCCTCTCTTCCCCTGCGAGGATGCGAGGTCAGCCCCGGCCTCGACCACAAACACCCCTTCGCCTTCAGGCTGCTTCGTAACGGCCAGGAAGTGGCTGTGCTGGAGGTGAGATCAGTATGAGGAATGCTGTCAGTCTTTGTCAGTCCTGTTAAAACCTACAAAACTGCTACAAGCAAACACTTTTTGTCATTTTTTTCTGTCTTATTCTTGGTGTTCCTCTGATGTGGGGAAATGTCTCCTCCACCCACCAGCAACTTGTGTCCGTGTGTTTGAGGTTGTTGCCCTGTGTGATCTTCCTCCATTTTCGAATTTGTTTGTTTGATTCCATTTCCTCTGCACACCATCCTGTGCTAGACGTTCGCTTCCATTCCTTTTGCCGGTGAAACCATATCATTAGTAAGCCTTTGATGGATGTGAACATGTGGCCTGTTCCTACAAACGAAACAAAACAGCTCCAAATTATATTAACGTAAAAGAAGGAAAAACTGACCTGGGCTCTGTTGAAGCTGTTTCATGTCCTGACTCCTCCAACTGAAAGATGGAGTAAGCTGGAATGGATCCTCTTTCAATAGCACAGTCATTGAATTAACAGCCTTTCTGTCTCCTTTCAGAGATGCAGGTTAAAATCATATAAACTGATTACGAGACCTTTTTCCTCCAGGCATCTTCTTCTGGAGAAATGGGGCGCTGGTTGGGGGTTTTATTGGCTGAAACTGGCTCTACTACAGATCCAGCTACCCTGCACTACGACTACATTGATGTCGAAACCACTGCCAACGTCATCCAGCTGGCCAAGCAGTCCTTCTGGTGAGGAACCCACTTGTTTTAGTGTTTTTTTAAATTCTGATTTTTTCCATGCTTTTATGCTCTTTTAATGCCTTTAATTTTAAATGATATCAAGCTTTTTCCCAGTTGTTTTTAGGATTTTCTGATCTGTTAAAATATGCAGTATGATCACAAACTTTGACACCTTGGACAGGAAAGGAAATCACATTATTATTTAACATATATATTATATAAGAAGAATTCTGCTGAAGTACCTTATGGAAGAGATTTGGATTCTCCCTAACAACCCTTGCTGCATTCTTCACACAGTTTTACCAGTAAACGTGCTGTCTCACCTAACCCGTACCTGGACAACCCTGTCAACGGCTATGCCTGTCCCACAGGAATGGCTCTGCATTACGATGATGTCCCCATTAACGGAATGGTGAGGACACACAGGGTCACTGATGGCAAATAAAGACCAACCTCAAGGAGCTCAGTACACAGTAAACCTGCTATAGCTGTGTTTGTGTCAGTTTCTTGGCTAAACTCCACTTTTCTGCAAAGCATTGCAAGTGTTCCCCTTTAATGTCACGCACAGCACTAACACCTGTTTATGTATAATGTGACTAACTTGTACTGCTCTCTTCTCTATATTGTTCCTCCCTGTTGTATATTGTATCTCTCCTCCTGCTTGCCTGCTTGCCTGCTCTAACCCAAGGACTCGGAGATGCAGTATTCCACTCCCAGCACAGGGGGGCGCCAACTGACAGTAGAGGTGCACTATGAGAATGCTGACCTCTATGAAAACATGCCCTCTCCCAAGCTCACCACTCGCTATCCTCCCAAGCGTCCCTCTTCTTCTGCTGCCTCCTCTTCCACCTCTACCAGGCACTACAAAACTCCTGTTTCTAAAGTCTCTTCTAAGTTCCTCACTGCTGAGTCTAAAATTAAAGACACTGCTCAGGTGACTAACACTCTGCTCCTTTACCCTAATACTCCTACACTCCTGCTCTATTCCGCATTATAATTCACAATATTTTCTCTTTTTTTACTAATTGGTAGCATCATTTTTCACACTGATTCACTCTGACTTTGTCAATATGTATTTCCATGTTGTCAAGTGTCTAGTTGGCCTCTTCAGTAGAAGGAAACCTCTCTGTGTAACTGTTGGAAAAAAACCCATGTGCTTTGATTCTGAAGGAAGATGTGAAATATGATTTGATCGATTCCAAAAGGAATTTGACTTTTTTAAATCAACAAGAGTGGAACATAACCCTACTGCTACCTAACCCCACAGGAATTGTGTCAAATGGTTCGTCACTGCAGTGCATCTCTTCAAATAAATCTCAAACTCTCTGATTTACATGTGGTGAGAACAAGTGTTAGAGAGAAATCTGGCTGAAGGAAAAAAGAAAATCAGTTTATTTTTCCTGCAGTATCATGATGTTGGCCACCCACAAACACACCTCTGTTCTCAGCCTGTGAATTGTGGCCCCTCTCTGCTGGAGTTATTAATGATAACTTGATTATAACCATGACTGGGCCCCAGATCATTCCTTTGTCCAGGCTTTGGAAATGTTCACAATTCATCTCTTTGTGTTTAGTGTGTAAATGAACAGTGTGATTACACTGTAGAATTTTTAGTATGTAGTATATGTATATGTAGGCTGTGTGCGGTTGTCCCACATAATGTACTTCCTTCCTCTTCTTTACAATGAACGCTGGTTGAGTGTGTAGTTTATATTTTTACAGCCCTGCTCTAAGTGCCACTCTGCCTCCACAGCCACATAAGTCACCACATGGTGTTGTATGCAGCTCCACCTCCTCCCCACCACCCTTTTGATGTGTGTGCTGTGTGTGGCCGTGGCCAAGGGGTGTTAACATCGCTTCCACCACCACAAAGTACCACTGCAGTGTAAGAAGTAGATTTTCATCCAGCGAGGTGTAAAACCTGGCCAACATGTAACTGGCCTGTGAAGTCAGAAGTTAGGAAATGTAGATCAAGTTTTTTTTAAGTTAACATTTACTGTAAGTTATTTATAAAGTTACTCAAACGTTCTCCCTCCTCCTTGTGTTTGTCCAATCAGCTGAAAGGAAAGAAAGGAACAACGACCAATGGGGTGGCATCAAAACAGAAGACAGAACTTAAGAACCAGTCCAAAAAGAATGGAGTCAGTGGGACCAATGGAACAGCGTCTCTGAAACGCAACAACTCCAGTAAGTAGCAACAAAAAGTATTTCTTTAAATCTACAGTATTTCTATTTAATTTGGTTAAAATTACACTGAATATCATCACAGTAGTAACTTGACAGTAGTCCACCTTTCCTAGTGAGTTTTTGTGCTGTCAGCGAGCAGCAGACAGTGTGTCTGGCTCCCCAGTCTCAGCCTCACCACCACTGATTTCTAGAAAAACTCAACTCCACAGCAATTTGGAAAATCCAGGACGTCCAAATTACAGTTGCTTTAAGTAGAGGGGAGTAAATAACTTGAAACCCTAAAACCTCCCCAACCCTCAAGACGATCCCTGTGACGTATGCAGCCCAGACTTGAGTTTCCTGCCAATGTTGGGGTAACGCTCTAACAGACTTGATAACAGAAGCGAGGCCCAGATCGTTGAAAGAGGGTGAAGTGTGGTCGAGTTAATTCTTGTGGTTGAGAAAAGTATTTTTTTGCCTAATATGTGAACGTGGAGAGTTAGAATCGCTTGTGTAACTTGACTCTACTCCAAATGTCGGAATGGAAAATCCAAATATGTGTCATGTTGGATTTAGAGTAGGCCACACGCTTTTCATATTTCCAGTGTCTAATACAGTAAGTGTGCTGCGTAAGTCACCATCCACCTGTTATTCTCTCTGCTTCCAATAAAAGAGGGTGTGGTCTTTGTAATAAATGGCTGCTTAAAGGGTGACTTCACTGATTTTGGTGCTGTAGTTTTGGTTGACCTGCCCCTAGAGCATTCCTTCAGATGACATCATCGGAACTAAAGAAATTGCTCTGGATGACTGTGGCTGTGAGTTTGTTGGGTTTCTGGGCATTTCAGGTCTCAGCACTGTCCTGGTGATAAACCAGTATTATCTTACCTCTTCTTATCAATATTCTTTGTGCAGACGGGGACCAGTGCAAGTATGGAAAGAACCGTGTGGAGGCTGATGCCAAGCGACTCCAGTCCAAGGAGGAAGTGCTGATGAAGAAGAAGCAAGAGATCAGGAACCATCTGACCCAGCTGAAGAAGGAGAGGAGAGACCTGCGCACTGCCGTGGAGGCTGCTGCCGGTAAGAAAATGTCTGTTATGTCTGATTGAGGCTCTGGAAAAAAGAAGTCTCCATTTTCTCCACCAAACATGTTGGTGGTATGGTACAGGATTATTAAAGGCATAATTCTCCTCAATCATTAGGAAAACGTTCACATGCTTCCCTGTCGGATCGACTGAAGAAGGTGGAGGAGGATTGCAGGCAGAAGGAGGAGGAACGAGTGAACCTGGAGCTGGAGCTGACAGAAGTCAAGGAGAGTTTAAAGAAAGCCCTGAGTGGAGGGGTCACTCTGGGCCTCACCATCGAACCAAAAGCTGGCTCCTCCGGTCTCCAGGTCAGAGCTCCTGTAATGTAATGTTTTTGGTAATATAACATCATGTATTAAAAAAAATACAGAGTTTATAAAATAAGTTATCATAACATAAGACTACAGCCAACAGAACACGCCCATAATTAAATCACCTGAGCTCACTCAGCTTTTTGTTTTATTTTTTATTCCTGTATCAGGTCAGGTAGTAAACTGACTTTCTGATTTCATTTGTGATGGAATTAACATATTCCTGGTTGACTTTTGCCCGGCTGCAGGTGAACTGCATCAGAGTTTGAACTGCCAAAAACTGTACATCATCATTAGCGTCTTAATTCTTTTTTCCTCGTCTGTTTGTTTAGTCCCCTGCAACGTTGCGACGGACTCAGGAGTCTTCTCCCTTCTCCAGCTGCGACACCAGTGACACAGAGTCCTGCTCCCTGCCGGTGAACAGCGCATCGCTGCTCCGTCGACAGCAGAGCGGACAGAAGGCCTCGCCAGCCCGTGGACACGTCCTCAGGAAGGCCAAGGTCTGAGACAGTGGCAGTTTTTAATAGGAAATAAAGTTTGTGTTTGAACATTTAGTCCAGTACACACTTTGCGTCAATGCAACATATACTCATACATACATCTTCATACGAACTCAGCGTGTTTCTCTCTTTGTGCTTGTTTTGCAGGAGTGGGAGCAGAAGAACGGCACATAAAAAAGCACTCTAACCCTCACATCAGTCCACCTTTAATTTGTTTTTATTGTACATATTTATTAAAAACTGTTTATACGGTCAGAGCGGTGAGGACACAGGCATAGGAAGCACAGCGAGTGTGTGGGTTTTAGTATTCTGTAAGTACCACGACATTCAGACATAGCAACTTTTTAAACATTTATACTGTTGAGCATGCTCAGTGTGCTAAGTTGTTGTCTGCTGTACTTTCTTTTCAAGCAAACACCACTCTCTTTTTTTTTTTTTTTTACATTCCAAATCTGTTCCAGCAGTTTGGATTTAAAAAGGTCAAAGGTCAAAACCAAGTATTTATTTGTAAATGTTTAAAAAGGAAATAGTAGCTTCCCTTTGTTTATTTATGTTGATATATTTAAAGGTTTTTGTAGAATCTATGGACACGATCCCATTTCCTTCACTGTTAGTGGTTCTCATTCATGGCGTCAGCATCAGCAAACAAAGTCACAACAATCAAAGTGTAACACATTCAGCTCCTGTCTGAACTCTGTGTGGCTGGCAACACGACTCAAGATGAAGCTGTAACAGGGTCCAGTGCATAACTGAATGTCATCACGTTGACTGTGTGGTAGGAATTTTTCCAACCAACCCACAAAGAGTTACGTTCAGGTCTGAATATATTTGGATAGTGAAACAATTTCCATTTTTTTGGCTCCGCAAGTCACCACAGTGAAGTTGAAGTGAAACAGTCAGATGTGTGTGTAGACTGTCAGCTTCTATTTAACGGTTTGAAATTATTGATTGAACCATGTAGGCATCACATAACTTTCCAACTTTTAGGGGCTCAGCAGTATTTGTACTAACTAATATAAACCTAAACTGCATTGTCCGTCTTCCATTTTTTCTAAGTTGCTGAGCTCTCCAGTGCTTTCTTTCATTTGAAGAATGTACCAAATATGTCTCAGCCTGCTGCTGGGACGGTGGTGCAGTAGGTTAGGCAGTCGACAATTGTTAACTGTTATGCTGTGGAAAGAAATTTTGTTTCAGCCTGGTGATGACTTCTTGGACTCACACTGGAAGATAACAGCGGACAGAAAATGAAAAGATTTTAGATTTCATCTGCGTACTTTTGAAAGATCTAACAAAGAAACAAACACCACCACGGAACAATTTAGTAGTTAACTGTCCAAATATTTCTGAGCCCCTAAAGTCGAGGTCTATGAATAAAAAAAGGCTGGACTCCCTTCACAGTTCATCCAGTCTCTTCAACCAAACCCTTAAATTAAAGCTGGCAGTCTGCACTGCCTCTTTAACTCTATAAGGAGAAAAGGAAAATTAGCCCGAGCTCTAAACTCTCTCTTTGAATAAATTTGCTGCACGTGTGCAGACACTGACTCCCTGACCTCTGTTAGCTTTTCACCCTCCAGTACTATGATTACAACAGAAACAACTGTCAATCACATTTCTAATTCAGATATCTATCTAATATAAAGTGTTGAGGAGTTGTCCTTAAAGTGAGTTGAAGTCAGCTCTGTAAGTCATGTGTTTACCCACCCTGTTCCTTTGCTAACAGAGTGACTGTGCTTCTCTAAATAGTATTTTGGTGTGATGAGGGATGTCTGTCTTTAGGGTGCAGAGTGTGTGCTAGTGTTTGAAAGCCGGGCAGGTTGTGGCTCACATAGCTGAAGTCGCTTCTCTGATCACGCCGCCGGTCTACTGAAGATCAGACTGTTTGTGTGTGTGAGTGTGTGCACGCTCAAATGTCTCCATGGCACATTGCAAACCCATTAGCAATACACTGACTCGAACAGGGACACGTGCTGTAAATTCAAATTGCTGTGTGTTCTGCTAAATCAAAGACTGTGACTTATTTTCTCAGACTGCAACGCACACACAGACACGCACACACAAACAATTGTCATATACATATTTATGAGGCTTTTTTGATGATGGCTTTATGATCCACTGCCTATTGTTTGCTGCCATGTAGTATACGAGGTGCTTTATTCACATAGTTGACAGACGTAGCGTTAGCAGCACTGTTGCTGCAATTTGAAAATCAGTGTTGCAAACGGCCGCAGCTCTGTGTGTATATGTACAAGTATTTACTTCATTTAGTTTCTCTGCAGGATGTGTGGTGTCAGTAAATGTGAACCTGCTGTATATAGCTTAGCATGGTGGGATGGGGTTTAGGGGACTCATGCAACATCAGTGTTTGTTTTGTTTTTTTTGCACCTTATACATTTTCTGCTCTGTTGTGTATCTCAGACGGTCTCCACCTTGGTGACACACATGTTTGTACATAGATGAATAAACCTCCTCCCAAAGTTTTTGACGTGTAGAATTTTCTCTTATTTCTGTATAAATACGAGATAAAACCTGGTTTTAGATTTTTACGCAGTGCCACAATGAGATAAATGTTAGCTAATTAAAATGACACTTGTTCTTTCATTTAGTCATTTACTAAGGAAAAGGATCCAGCACTGTGTGAAGTCACTGATTAATTCAATGACATGAACATAACAACTCTGTGCACACAAACTGGATTTAAATGTGAACTGAGCTTTTTAATCACAGTACGTGTGTGTTGGTATCAAAGTGCTCCAGCGCCCTCTTGTGTTTGAAAGCAGGTATTATTGCTCAGTGTTTACTAACAAAAAAGTCAAATACATAAATATACAAAGAAGGAAGTTGCAGTTTTAAAAAAATTTCTACGTCTTTTCTTTGCATTGCGGCCTTGTGAAATTTGAAATGAGTGTGAGGGACTGAAAGCTCACCTGGTCCTTTCTTCCTGAGAACACCTGAAAGGCAGCAGCTGAGACCTGGTGAGCTCCTCTGTAACAAGGTTTTTAAAGCTTCATGCTGGATTCATCATATGAGGCTTTTAGTTTGAAGGTGAAATTAAATATTTTATATTTTATTTTAGACTCCTCATGTTGAGTGAGTGATTAAAACTTTCAGATTAGCTGAAGCTTAAATCAGCTGCTTGTTTCTGTGATCTCATTCTTTATTTTGGTTTATGACCATGGTGAGATTTGAAATGTAAAATGTCTAATAAACAAGAGGCTTGAGCCTAGACTTCTGGTTAACTTCCATCTTTATCCAAACTGTAGTTGTTGAATTATAGATGTTCATATTTCCTACGCACTGAAATAACTTTAAACACACCAGAACAGCTGCTGTTTTTTAAATTAAATTCAAATTAATTTACAAAACTTAATTTCCCATCAACCCCTTACTAATCTCACTATTTACAGTTTTAGGCTCTTTACTACTGCAGTTTCTTGCAGTAGTTTTGTATGTGTGTAAAGTCTTTTTACACAGAAGTGATACGTGTCTGTGTAGGTTATGGAGGGTAACTAACTTTATTTTTTGTATCTTCAGTGTGTTGCTTAAGGAAACTTGTTCACGACTTGTGAACAGAAGCCAGAGACTGAACCACCTACCATGTGATTATTGGACAACTTTTTGCCTGGTCCAGTTAGATGTGCAGTTCTCCAGTCTCAGCAGAGGGGGGCGCTAGCTGACATAAGTGGTGCCCTCTCTCAAAGTGGCTGCTCTCAGTGCTCAGCTGTCTAACGCTCTGCTCCTTTACCCCAACACTTCCTGCTCCATTCTTGGAGGTTCTCTGTGCTATAATCTTTTCAGTATTTGTAGGATTGTTTCTTGAGTTATTCTCATGGTGTCAGTCTGAGAAAAAAAGGAAAGACAGCAGCTCCTCAATAGGAAGGGACACAATTTCATCTTTATCAGTTGATATTTGTGTCCTGTGGTTGAACACTGTGGCATGAAGAAAAAAAACTCAACTCCACAGCAATTTGGTAAATGCAGGACGTCCAAATTACAGTTGCTTTAAGTAAAGGGGAATAAATAACTTGAAACTCTAAAACCTCCCCAACCCTCGAGACGATCCATGTGACGTATGTGAGGTCCAGACATGCGGCAGAGTTTCCTGCCAATGTTGGGGTAACGCTCTGACAGACTTGATAACAGAAGCAAGGCCCAGATCGTTGAAAGAGGGTGAAGTGTGGTCTTGTTAATTCTTGTGGTTGAGAAAAGTATTTTTTTGCCTGATGTGTGAACGAGGAGAGTTGTTGCCACTTGTGTAACTTAGCCTACACCACAGGATTCTCATATTTCAGTGTGAAATAAGTTTTATTCAGGTCTTATTGTGTTAGTATATTAATAACTGCTTACGGCTGTGAGTTCACAGTCCTAATAATAAAGTCTTAGATCTCCTTATTTTAATTATTCCATGTTGGTTCGTGATATTATTTGTAGTCTACAACTTGTATCATTAGGAGAACAGCATTTTATTCACATTTATAGATTCAGCTAAATCATATGCAGTCATGGAATCCATGTCACCTGGGAAAAACCAAAAGTTGATCAGTCTCTGTGTCAGAGCTCCTGTCTGAGAAATGTGTAAACATTTTGTGATAAAAACTGGTGCATCAAGTTGGTTGAAGAACTGAATATACGCTAGAACAAGAAGTAGGTACAGGACCAATCAGAATACTTCAGCAGAGCATGATGTCCCAGAAAAAACTTATTCAGTGGCAACTGGACTTCATTCCAGAGGACTTTCTCAATTCTGACTGACTGTTGTTGTGTATGTCACTGTGACCACCTGAGCCAGAGTGTGAATGACAGTATTGTAAATGCGTGATAAGTCATGCCTAAGGCCACCTTCTCTGTTTAATGAGGGTTGTTCAATCTTCACTAAATTGCTTCTCTCACACCTTGTTTTAACCAGTCGTTCTTATGATCCAGGATCTGGACGTCTTCAAAGGAGTGGCCGTTGTGTATCAGTGGTAGGTGACCTGTAGGGAGTCCTGACCTGATGAGCCGGCTCTTCTGTGTTGTGTTGTGTCGTGTCGTGTGTTTATGAAGCTGCTGTTTGGTTTCTCCTACATACAGATCTGTACATTCCTCACAGTCTTGAACTGCATATACTACATTGCTCTGTCTATGTCTGGGTGTTTTGTTCTTGGGGTGGACAAGTTTAGTCCAGAGGAACAGCAGCTCCATAAACGCATGGCACAACACAGAAGATGTTAATCGGTGGAGCACTGGGCCCAGTTGCTAAAGCTCACCCCAATGACTGTCTGTCCATTATTACCTGAAAAATAAAGTAGACACACACATGCAGGCAAGGACAACAGGCAAGGACGAGCATGGATCAATCCAAAAATATCGATAGTATCAATACCAAGTTGTTTATTGCATTGACACTATTGTGATAGGATTGATATTTTCTCTCTCTCGCTTCTTCAGACAGTACACTCTATTGACATGTACCTGCCAGCTCTCAGATATTGCTGCTTATTTTCTCAGAGGTGAAACAAGATTGTAAAAGATAAAGGGAACATGCAGGAACAATGTTTGTAACTTACAAAAGACAAAATAAGATCTCATGCATGTGTGGGCTGTGTTACAAAACAATAAAAAAAATAAAAAGTCATAAAAGCTGAATGTATTCTGTCTTTCTGACAAGTCACAAAAGTTATTCTGTAAAAGAATCAACCTTCAAACTGGAAACTCTGAGCTTGTTGTTCATTAAGAAAACCCCTTTTCCCACAATTTTCAGTTAAATTCAACTTAATGTATATAGGGTTAAATCACAACATAAATCATCTCAAGGCACTTTACAGTGAAGAGTTTAAGACCTTACACATTATATATATGTATACACATATACTGAATATTTGAAGAAAACCCAACAGTCTCACCAGAGCAAGCATGTAAGGCAACAGTGGAGAGGAAAAACTCCCTTTAACGGAAGAAACCTGCAGCAGAACCAGGCTCATGGTGGGCGGCCATCTGCCTCGACCGGTTGGGGTGAGTGGACAGAGGAGAGAGAAAAGAACAACAGGACAACAAGGAGCAGCAGACGAGGCACTGGGCATCAGGACAAGCAACCACAGCTCCAGGGTCGAGGATACCTGCACGTACTGATCAAAGGTAAAAACATCTTTGAGCAGTCTTTTCGTATGGACTGGGACTTGATCCCACAACCTTCTGTATTCCAGTCTCACTATTATCCCATTGAGCTACCAGGCTATTGTATGTATGGTGTTGCAATTTTTTAAATTCTTACTACTGATGAGGGGGGGAAATTGTGATCTTGCTTGAGTTTATGAACTGAATTTGGGGTTGCTTCAGTTGTTGTTGTTGTTTCACTCACTATGTGCAAGCAATTTCTCCTGAGGAGAAATGATCTATCTCCAGTTTTTGTGCAGTGCCTCAGAAAAACAAACTAGCCTTGCTGTTTCATTATATTCAGTGGGGACTGTACCTCCCAGCTACAACATGTAGCGGGTCCAGCTTTACTCCCAGCCCTGAACCAGCCTGATTAACATGTCCATTCTGTTAGTGTCACATCCAAGTTGCTGCCCCAGCAAACCACAGCAAAGAAAAGGACACTGGCCACCACAGACCCATAAAACATCCGCAGCATGGTGCTGCAGACGAAGAGAAAATAGTTGTTGTACCCATCAGAACAGTAAGTGATATTTTACGTTGTCCTCGTGTGCTGCGTGGGGGACGACTGCATATTTACATTTGCACAATAACCGCAGAAAATGTGCAGAAAGATCTTTCATTAATGAGAGAAGTGGTTAAAGTGCGGTGACCGAGGCGTTTCAGTCCAGAAAGTCAATGTTGTTTTGACTGGTTTTCTATTTTATAATAATAATTTTTGTAGAAATATTTTGGGTTGTGAAACGTACACATTTTAATTCATTACCATATTGTCAATATAAATAACCATCAGTAACTTGACAATTAAAATAATTATGTTAATAAGATCAAATACTGAAGTCATCTTCTTCAAAGTAGTAAAAATATATTTTCTATTTTGAGGGATAACCAATTATTTGTGTGTTCACAATAAAAGAATAGATCGATAGTTTCTACAACAGAGGAACTGTCAACCCATTAGGGTGAAGCGGTAAGTCACATCTCTTCTATTTACATAGCACCGCGGCAAGATGGTGGCGCCCACAACGTTTGCGGCAGATTTGTCTTTACACGGTGAAGAGGAATGGAGACAGAACTCTCCCCTGTAGCCGTGCTACTGACCATACGGTATACCTATGGCAGATTCCCTTTCCCTTTGAACAGTTTAGGACACAATACAGTTTTTTAGGAAATGCTCATTACAGTTCATTAATTAGTTAATACTAATAATTAATCAAGTTAATTATATATTAATAATAATTAATAAAGTTTCTCACATTTTTAGCTTTATGATTTTTTCTGCAGTACAAAATCTTCATGTGGTTCAGGATTATTGACAAACTGTGTGATGAAGAGTATGAAGCACCTGAGACCCTAGGATATAGTTAATTTATTATTAATATAGTAAAAATTGAATAGTGAAATGAATCCAAGGTCAAATCAAAGCCACTTTAAATTCCAGGATCATTCTGACGATTTTTCTGAACTGCTATATAGTAAAAGAAGAGGGTTATTTGCCTTGGCTGGGCTTATGGCATTTACATGTGTTGCTTAAATATTGTCATATGGGCTGCACGAAAAATGGACCACTCTGCAGGTCACAGTACAAAGAGGATCACAGAGTTACCTTTCTACCCATTTTAATTATTTTATTCATAGAGAATCCAAAAAACCTAGTTTTGCATAGGTTTTGCCCTTCTAAGGACATATTTGGTAAACAAAGCAGCGGAATTTCTTCAGAAAACAGAGGTCAAAGTCAAGCTGGCATAAGGTCTGAGCAAACTGAAAGCACTGTCTTAGAGCTTAGAGCTAGCAGCTGTAAGTGATGTAGCTTCAGAAATAAGACTCTTTACTTTACTTTACTTGGCAGACACTTTTATCCACAGCGACTTACAAGGAGAAGACACCAGCAATTACCATTTGGTTTAGTTACCATAAACAAAGAGCCCTGTCACGATGAAGAACATGCTAGGAATTGTTTAGTGCTAAACAATTTTTGTGAATGTGTGTGTCTGTTAGACTCATCTGACATACTTTTCAAGCAAGTGAGTTTCCAAATGTTTTTTAAAGGTGGTAATAGTCTTGGCTCAAACGGAGCAGGGCAGGTTGTTCCACCAACCAGGGACAACAAAGGAAAATAGACTTGACTGGGATCAGAGACCCCGTGAAGAAGGAATTTTTAATCTAATTTCATTTGCAGATCTGAGAGGGCGTGCAGGAGTGTAGCTTACTAATAGTGTGCTGATATAAGATGGTGCAGTTCCATTTACAGCGCTGTAGGCAAGCATCAAGGATTTAAACTCAATGTGAGCAGCTAGTAGGAGCCAGTGGAGAGAAGTGAGAAGAGGTGTGACATGGATGTATTTCGGCTGGTTGAAAATGAAGTGGGCCACTGCATTTTGGACCATCTGGAGGGGTTTGATGGTGACTGGTGAATTGATGGAGGTGTGAGGGAGATCGGGTCCAATCTCATATATCATCGAGTATCATCGGCATAGCACTGAAATTAAACTGTATGCTTTCTGATGATGTGACCTAGGCTTAAAATATAGATGTTGAAAAGGGTCGGCCCAAGGACTGACCTTTGTGGGACCCCACAGATGACAGTGAGGTCTGGGATTAAGCTCAGTTTGGTCAGAACATCTACCATCAGTACAAGAATCTTCAGGAAGTACAGAGCTCAGAACTTAGATTGCAGACCTTTAAATTTGGCCCTCTCTGTGCTGTTCCAGATGGCAGGGAACTTCCTATAGAAATGCAAAAGTTTGTTTAAACATGGAACTCTTTACACTTTTGCCTGGGAAGATGGTGACAGAAATTTACACAAATATGTGGGTAGCTCTGAGAATCTCTGTCACTCTTTCTGTTGCATTTATTTTATTTTTTTCATTTTTTTCCCTTTACTACTGATTTTATTTTTTTTTCAATATATAATGTCTGTAATACTTAGGTTCCTGTAGAATAGTTTTTTGTGTGCAAAACTTATATCTCAATCATTTTAGATAGCTTCATAGAAAGTTCGGAGTCACATCACAGGATTTGGGACATCCAACAGCAGGGGAACTGAGGGGGGTGACGACAGGGCCAATGAGTTAAACTTGTTCTTTAACAGATTTGACACTGCAGTGAATATACAGCCCCCAGCAGACCTGGAGCCAGCCCGCAATCCACAGCCACTCCACCTCACCTCGCCACAGACCACAATATGTACTTACTCATGGGGATGTGGGGGTGAGACAGGTACCGGACTACGGTGGACACCTTTGTCACATGGTGCAAACAGAACTATCTGCAGCTCAATGTGGCAAAAACAAAGGAACTGATCATGGACACCTGTGACTCCTGTTTCTATCCAGGAGTGTTATGTGGATATATTTGATGACTACAAATACGTCAACAATAAACTGGGGCCAGAGTCGTCTTTATATCTTGAGGCATTCAACATCTATAGAACAATATTCAGGATTTTCTATAAGTGTGTCGTGACCAGTGCCATCCTCTATGCTGTTGCATGCTGGGGCAGCAGGCTGAGGTTTGTGGAAGCCAACACACTCCACAAACTGATTCGGAAAGCCAGTAACGTGGTGGGGATGGAGCTGGACTCACTGAAGGTGGTTTCAGAGAGGAAAATGTTGTCCAAAATAAAGACAATACCGGACACCACTTTCCACCCACTCCATGATGTGTTGGCCAGTTATAGGAGCACATTCAGTGAGAGACTGAGAACACCGAAATCCACCACTGAACGGCACAGGAAATCTTTCCTTCCTGTGGCCATCTCGCTTTACAAGTCCTACATCTGAAAGGACAATAATTACACTGCAATACTTCACAGGCTGACTACATATACAACCTGCTGTAACTTGTGTAATATTATATTGTTATTGTTATATTGTATTGTTGGCATCATAACACCAAAAAATTATAATAATTAGTATTTCTTCTTTATTTTTTCAGTGTCTTGACCAACACCACTTTGACATATGATCGGAGGAGTGAGGAATAAAACTACCGATCCTACGATTGGTAGGAGACTCCTGTACCTTCTGATCCTCGGCCGCCCACTTTGAATGACTGGATAGCTTCACGGGTATCAATGGATGTATGCTAAAAGCTAAAGATTAGTGTTATTAAGTCAGGCAAGACGTCTCAGAGTTACCTCTCAAAAGGGCCGAACTTAATCCTCAACTTTTTATTTCACCCATTATTATTTTTTCCTCCCATGTCCCCTCCGTAAGTATGGGACAAATGTACATGCACCAAATATCATAGGTATTTTATTAACGTAACATATGACAAACGGAACAAAATAAAATATTGGCAGTTCTTACAACTTTGCCTCATATAAAATAATTTTATAAAAAATGCATTGCTGATTATTCAATTAAGTGCTGATAAGAAAAGAATGTGTCCTTTTATGCAACATAACACATAGCAACAGAAATGTAAACAAAAGATTCAGAGCAAAAATAACAAAAGGCTGACATGCTTTTCCACTAAAGAAGTGTCTAATATCATGATCAACATCACGAAAGCTGGAAAGGAGGTGGCGCTCCACAAACTCAGATGAATATCGCTTAGCCTGGAAAGATAGTTTAAT
>JAUYWH010000010.1:15026938-15053396 GCA_034779795.1 Ctenopoma multispine | reverse complement strand
ACAAATGTGTCTGTCTAGTAGATATATACAATTACAAGTGGGTATGAACAGTGTGGTGCAATGAATATGTGCAAAATGAGCAATAATAAATATTACAGGATTAAATGTGCATTACGCTCAGCAACAGTGCAGCTCCCATATCACACTGTGACACAGCTGGTTAAGATGCTCTCTATTGTAGAGCGGTAGGACACTCATATGTGGACCAAAATGTACACATATTATATGGAGAGGACAGGTGGTTTAAGAGAGGGTGAGGGAAGATTTTTATGTGCAAATAAACTAAAGGTAAGCCTTAGACATAACCTATCTTCAACCTAGCATGCTGCCTTTTCATCCATTCCCAGGAAAATCAGGTCCAGTTCACACGTCCGCCAGGCTGCACATACTTAACAACCCACCTAATGGGGGCAGGAGGAGCTGCCAGGGGTGTGACTGTTACATCTACCCACACCTACCAAGGCAGGGCCTTTGTTTCAAAGTCTATTCAAGACAGGTGTGAGGTGAAACCAACCTGGAGGATGAATTTGTCACTAACCAACTTCCCACAGACCGATGAAACTATTTAGATGAAGAGCGAAACATCCAGTTGCCATGACTCAACTTCACCTGGATGACTGAGAATCTTCACAGACTTTTGCTTCAGTGCATGAAAATGGACTGGATCACACCATGACTAAGGACTCAGAAAAAAAAGTCTTTATGTACATTTAATCTACGACACATTTCCTTTTACATTTAGTTTAGCTAATTTGCATCAAATACAACATACAAACACATGCAAACTGCATAGAAGCATGCAAACTAAAGTGCGTCTGTGCATTTGTAGGGATGAGAACAGAAGAATGACACCCCCTCAACCCCACATATCTGTCTGGCCTAACATTTCTTTTAATGTTTAAAAGAAATTAGGATCTTCTGCCATCTACAACTAATACAATTGTTTAAAGACTCAGGGACTCCAGGGAATGTTACATCCAGACATGTAACCTGAAACAGAGATTTATAGACCCAAGATCATGTCAGATCAGGAACAACGGATATCAGGTGCTTTACACCAAAGAAAAAAAAACTGCAGAGCAGAAATATAATAGTGATTGTGTTTATTAGATTGAGTTTCCCCCTACATGAAAATTCATTTTCATGTAGGGGGAAATTCAGGATGAGAGAGTGATTGTTGAGTTAGGGTGGAGGGAATTTAGAGGGAAGGACGGAATTTAGAGGGAAGGACGGGGGTGAAAGAAATTGGGGAAGGGTGGTGGGAGGTTAGAGGGAAAGAGAGGGGTGAATAAAATTTGGGAAGGGTGGTTAGAGGAGGGAGGGCGTTAGAGGAAAGGAAGGGGGTTGAGGAAAATAGGATAAGGATAGAGGGTTATTGATGGGAGGGTGGAGAGGAGGGGTGAAAGAGAGAGTGAAGGAGATGGGGATGGAGGGTGGCGTTGAGGGGGTTAGAGGGAAGTTGAGGGAGTTGAAGGAGGAGGATGAGGAAGCTACCTCCACCTTGCTGTCACACTTGCGTTTTTTGTGCAGCCAGCTCCAGCACCTCACCTTCTCTTTCTTCTTCTCCATTTGTTTCTTATTCATCTCCCTTTTTTTCTCCTTTTCGTTCTTCTTCTGGACTTCCTTTTCCTGTTTATCCTCCATCTTTTCTTTTTTACCCACCCTTGTCTCCTCTGTCTGTGTAGCCACGTCCTCTGTATTCTTCTTCAGGTGAAACCATAAACGCCTCTTTTTCTTCTGGAGTTTTGTGCAGCTCTGCTCCAGATCTGTCTTTTCTTTTTCCAAGTTTTCTTTCTCCTTCTCCAGTTTTTTCCTTATGCCCTCCAGTTCTCTCTTGTCCTCCACCAGTTCAGCATTTTCCTCCACCTTCTTTCTGTTGTCCTCCTGCAGTCTCGCCTTCTCGTCCTCCATCTCTTTGACTCTCGTCTCCCAGCTCTCGTGTGTCTCTGCGAGCTCCTTGTTGACCTTCTCCTGCAGACTGTTGTATTTCTCCTGCCAGGTTTTGTCCATGAAGCTGTTTTCAGCTTCTTTCTCCCACAGCTGGATGGAGGTCTGTGTGAGTCTCTCTGAGAGTCGCTGTGTCTCTTTGTGGAGCTGCATGTTTTCATTTTCCTTCAGGCACAACTTCCCTCTCAGTTCATCCAGCTTCTTCTGGTAGTCGTTGGACATGCTGGAGTTAATCTCTTCCATTGCTCTGACCTTCAGAAGCTGTTCCTCTTGTAGCTTTACCACTTTCTCTTTCTCTTCTTCCAGCTGTGCCGCCAACTTGTTGAGCTTCTCCTGGTACTTGACCTCCATGGCCTCTTTGTCCTCCACCTGCACCTTGAAACGTCGTGCGAGGTTGGACATCAGTGACTCATGTTTCTTGTTGGTCTCCCAGCGGTTTTCACGTTCTTCCAAGAACTCCTGTTCTTTGGCCTCCAGCTCCTTTTGCTTTGCCTCCAGCAGGGCCTTCAGGCTTTTGACGTCCTCGTTATCGGTATTCTTCATCATGCTGCTGATCTGCCTATGCAGCTGCTGTTTTTGCTGCAGACAGTTGTGAAGACGGGTCCTCAGGTGCTGAGCCTCCTCAGAAGGATTCATCGTCCGATAATACGGACGAATATGGGGAGCAGCCCCTGCATATCTACCTCTGTTTGCTGGGGTTTGATATTCAGCCATGACTTTGAGAAGTGTGGCAAGTACTTGTGATATTGCAGTTTTCTGTAATACTCTGAGTTTCTGTGACAAAGTCCTCTCTGTATTAAATAAACGTGGTCTCTGAAACACGATTCTTTGTGTAGGAACTCTCCTCGACTGATAAAGCACTATCTGCTGTGTGGTGCATACGCTCTGGAAATGTCTGACTTGGGAACATCTCTGAGACTTGATCAGGATTCTAGAATGAGTCTTCTATGGTTATTCTATTCCATTCTATCTATGACATCATTGCCTTTGATTCTATCTATGACATCATTGCCTTTGAGGCCACACCCTCGAATATCAGCTGTTATGCACATTGTTTTTATTTAAACAGAACTTTTCCTCCACTAAAAAGTGATTATCTGACCATCAATAAACTAAGCTACTGATAAAGACACAATGCTGTTGACAACATGAATGCACAAGTCGAGTCCCCAAAAAGGTTTGTGCAGATGTGCAGAGAAGGTGGTGCGTGTTCAGGAGCTGATACTCACCCACGCTGTCTATCAGTGGTAGGTGACCTGTAGGAAGTCCTGACCTGATGAGCCGGCTCTTCTGTGTTGTGTTGTGTTGTGTCGTATGTTTATAAAGCTGCTGTTTGGTTACTCCTACATACAGATCTGTACATTCCTCACAGTGTTGAACTGCATATTGCTCTGTTTATGTCTGTTTTGTTCTTGGGGTGGACAAGTTTAGTCCAGCAGAACAGCAGCTCCATAAGCGCATGGCACAACACAGAAGATGTTAATCGGTGGAGCACTGGGCCCAGTTGCTAAAGCTCACCCCAATGACTGTCCAATACTTCAATTAAAGCTGAGAAGTGAATGTTTGAGATAAGGTCAGCCTCGTTCTGCACGTGGCTTTATAGACACAGAGTGAGAGAGCTCGACTGACCCTGATCTGCAGTCCACATACTGTATGTCTCCTATTAAAAATGCACAGTGGATCACAAGGAGCTGAATCAGACGACCACACAGATCCAGTTTTGTATCCACCAAAATACAGAATTCAGAATCAGAATAAATACAAATATTATACTTCCAAAATTTACAATTATCATCTGACAAAGTAGTAAATAAAAGTAAAAGCAAATAACAGTAACTTGTTTTTGTAGGTGATATCCTTGTTGTTCCACAAAATGTATTTGTAAGGTACACTGCAAAAACTGCTTTTCTTACATAGTATTTTTGTCTTGATTCCAGTCCAAATCTTTAAAAATTCTTAAATAAGATGCATTTACTAAAGTAGTAAAGATCCATAAGATATTATGTCTTGTTTTCTGGGGAAATAAATCAAAATTAAGTGAGTTGTTGCTTAAAAAAAGCAAAATTATCTGCCAGTGGGGTAAGAAAAATTATCTTGTTTTTTGTTTGAATTAAGATAATTTTTCTCAAATAGATGAGTTACTACCCACTAATATAATGTACATACTGTAAGTATCAACCAAACATTAAACAAAACACCATCATTACCATATAATATGTATATGGTATTAAGGTAAAGATAAAGATCCTCTATAACATTAAAGAGCTATATTTACATATGTGTTTTTTAACAGTACAAACGTGGCAGGTTTCATATACAAAGGATTAGATGTTTAGCATCTTAAGTGCCAAGGGACTATGTAAGGCAGGGTGTCCTCTAACCTGAGCCAAGCCTGACCGCAGACCTAATGAAAGACATGGGAGACCAAGTAAAAATTTTCCTTTACCTCCATAGCCACTGGCTGCTCCATTCTGCGGCATGCCCAATAATGCAATAATCCCTTACAGTGGATGTTGCAACAAAGCCCCAACATCCAGCCTCTGAGTAGATCTTCACACTCCTTGTTGTCCTGCTTCTACTTTGAGCTCAGAATATCAGTGTTTTTCTTTCAAATTCCTGCACAGCATCTTCCCAAAGAACTGTGAGCTCCACAAAGTATATGTAGCGTCATTTTTTAAATTACACTTCATTCCCATTTAATAATTTTAAAATATTTAGTGCTGGCCAGTGATTAATCGCACTGTTACGGGCAAAATGTAAAATAAGAATTTTTTTTTTAACTTTTACTCTAAAAGTACTGCTATATGAACAAAATTGCAATAATATTTAGTCAGCAAACACTTTAAACAAATAAGATGTTTTTTCATAGTGATAATAACGCGTTAACGTGCCCAGCTTTAAAAATATTACAGAATTATTAAGTAAAGATTCAGTTTAGAGCTAAGAGGAAGAATATATAACATGTGTGGTCTGCTGAGGCCAAAGGAAAAAGAGTGAAATCTGATGAAAATACTTGTTTCAGAAGAAGAAGAGGGCTAATCTACACTTGACTATAACAAAGGAAAAGGGTCAGTCAGGGGACATGGAAAAGTACGGGTTACACAAGAAATGGTGTATAACTTGAAACAGCCTGACGAGATGCATTCTTGAACAATATGTGTGGTCCTCAATATGGTATAAAAGATGATGTATAGACGACGAGATTTCAGACATGATCCGGATCAGGGCTCACTAGGTTTATTGTTGGTTTTTGACAAATAAACTTTTTTACACTTCAAGTCTTTCTTGATGTCTGCCTAGTTATTTTTTAAGAAGATGTCCAAGGTCATCAGATCTGCACTTCATTTATCACGACATATAGCAGAATGGATGGTGGATGGACAGAAAGGAAGTGAGCGTTTGGCATTCTTAGAGTGACATACCGAGGAGACACATCTCTTCTTGATTGAAGGAAGGACTAGAAGGGAAGTGACTCCACTCATTGCTAACCATGCCAAGAGAGGGTCTATCATCATCAGAGATGAATGGTGGGCCTACAGACATTCACTGCCCCAGCTAGGTTACAGGCATTATACTGTGAACCCCAGTTTAGCATTTGCTGATGTGCAAACAGGAGCTCAAACTCAGCATTTAGAGACGGGGACATGGAGAACTTAAAGCAGATTGTGTGGAGGCTCAGGGAACTGCTGCTGGAGCACCTGGCAGTGATTGAATGGTTTTAAAAAAACATCCTGATGGACCTCCAGACTGCCTCATTCATGAAACTGGACATCTGTTTGTCAGATCAGTTTGACTGGCATTTACAACAACATGTACTGTAAAAAGTGCTGTCTCTGAAATGTCACTATATGTCTCAAGTGATTTAACACTGTTTAGATCTTATGTGATGTTTCATAGGTTACATGAACTAAGACAGACTTGTCTTGACCTGTATTATACAAACATATATCTAGAACAAACTGTAATTGCAGCTTAGGACATCTTTGTAATTCTTACTAATGCTTTGGTTGACAAAGAGACAAACAGAGAAATTCCAGTGTTGCAGTAGTCATGCACAAGATAATGAAGATTAATACAAAAAAAACACATCTAAACAAAAACATGTTGCACACAACAAATCTACAGACAAATACAAAGTACTACTATGCATGTTTTAATTGTATGCAGGCCCGTGTACAGGCCTGGGTCATTCTGTTGTCACTTTTAGATAATTGTTGAGGTCGTTTGTATGAGCTTCTAAACTAAAACCACACACTCAAACTGTGTGTTTTTCTGTTTCCGTTCATAAACTATTATGTTGGTGCTACAAGTAAAGAAAAACATGACGTTCGGACGCTGTCCTGTGAGTGGAGTAAGTCTATATATCATACAGTATATAGGGTATTTACATGTGTCATCAAGCTGTGATTGTGTGGTGTCGTCTTCATGTGATATTTGTTTGAGCAGCGTGAGGCAGAGCCAAAAGTGTCAAAGCTGGATGATGTGTTGGTTACAAATATTTTCATAAAGTCATTACGACCCTTTTTGCATAAAGAGACAAAAGACCAATGAAGTTTCTCACAGACACAGATGTAAAACAGATGTGAAAACAGATTGAATCATATCTGCTGAGTTTTCTCCGACCATCCACAGAGCACCATGATGAAGCACAGGATCTCACTGGGCGTCTCGTTTCTCTCAGGTCAGTCACAGTTTTCTTAATGTTATGCTTTACTATTATGTTGTTAACGAGATGTTTTTTCTTCTTAGGGTTTCTGACCTTCTGCACCTGTGTCCTCAATCACTTCTTCTACTTCTCTTCTCTGAAAACGTGGGGTGAAGCTCAGATCTACTGCAGACAGAAATACACAGATCTGGCCACCTTTACAAACATGGCAGAAATGAACCTACTTAGCACAGTAGTTTCATCTCATGGTGGCGTCTCTGGTGTCTGGATTGGCCTGATCTGTGGTTTTGAAGAGTTATGGTCAGATTTATTGGAGAGTTCCACTTTAAACTGGGAGGACAAAGCCAAAACTGACTCTCTGTTTGCTTATCATTTCTGTGGGAGCGCTTCAAAGGATGGGATTGGGTATGAACATTGGTCAGTAAAGCACGCATTTATCTGTCAGAAGGGTGAGCATGCAGCAACACATCTGAATAGATCCATTTGAAGTGACATGACTTGACTTGTTCTGTATAAACACTATAAAACTCTCTGTGATCTTTTAACCCAATACCTGCAGGAACACAGCTGTTCTTTGTGAATGAAACAGTGGACTGGTTCACCGCCTGGAAGTACTGCAGAGAGAACTTCACAGACCTGACCACCCCTTCATCCCCTCTGTGGAACAGCTCACAGAATGGATCGTGGTTCACTGCTGTGCACAACGTTGTGCCAAGTGGGTACCAGGCGTGGATCGGCATATATGAATATCCTTTCAGCTTCTGGTCTGATGGGAGCAGCTCCTCGTTCAGATACTGGGACGACTTTCAAGTCCAGTATAACTGGTCCACTCCCATGTACGGTATTGCAGATATGCAGAGATCAGGAAAATGGAGATTTGTGCCCAACGGAGAAAAATTACCATTTGTCTGTCGCAACATATCTACGCTTCCTGTTAGCACAAGTGTTCCTCAAGTGGAGCGTAAGACTGAAAAAGGTGAGTTTGGTTAAAGTTTGGAGATTACAAAATGAATTCTACACTACCCTCATATAGTTTTTTCTGTGTGCATGTGTGTGTGTGTGTGTGTGTGTGTGTGTGTGTGTGTGTGTGTGTGTGTGAACTCAGTGTTTAAGCTGAGGATGAGCTCCTCTGTGGACCTGAATGATCCTGCTGTGAAAACAAACATCCTGACACAGGTAAATGTACAAATCAAGCCTGGAATTATTTTAGATGTTACTTCTCAGGACCCATTTTGTTGTTTCTCTTTTTTTGTAATAATAATAACTGAAGATGAAAGAATGTGATCATTCAAATTGTAAATTGTTTAAAAAGATTGAAAGTATAATAAAAGCTTTAATGAACTTGAATTACAGGGTTTCATTCGTCATTACATTTTTTTTTATTTAGCTTGATTTTCACTACAATCAAAAGTTTGTCTGATGATCAAATAAATGTTTATTTGGCAATGTCACATTGGATGTATGTATGAAAACGCCTTCTATTTGTGTTTCTCAGCTCCAGAACAGACTGAAGGAGAAAGGAGAGAGTGGAGTCAGTCTGAAGTGGAAAGAAATGCCTGATGGGAAAGTTTTCCACAAGGAGGAAAAGACTAATGTAACCAATGATGAATGTTGAGTCATATCTGCTAATAATAATACTTAATGCAGTAGTTATTATATAGGTGTTTAATCTTCAATATTAGTGTGTGAAATGTTTCAATATGTTTTGCAATTAAGATACTATTGCATTACAGTTGGTTTAAGTAGAGTGGAGTAAATAACTTGAAACCCCAAAACCTCCCCCACTGACAAATCATGTGACGTATGCAGTCCTGCTTGAGCTTCCTGCCAGTGTTGGTGTAACGCGCTAACAGACTTGATAAGAGAAGCGAGGCCCAGATCATTGAAAGAGGGAAGGTGTGGTCGTGTTAAGTCTTGTGGTTGAGAAAAGTATTTTTCTGTCTATTGTGTGAATGTGGAGAGTTGTAAACACTTGTGTAACTTGCCCTTTCTCTAAATGTTCAATTGAAAATACTAAATCCTGCATGTTTCATGTGACCAGTTGGGTTGAATTTAGTCTACACCACATAATTCCAGTGTCAAATAAGTTTTATTAAATAAGAATTGAATTTGTAAAAGTCAAACCACAGCTGTGGTTTCTTATATCCCAAGGTCTCATTGTGTTGATATATTAACTGATAAACACACACACACACACACACACACTCCATATTGTAAGGTCAATTTCAAAACAAGCATCTCAGAACAGGACATGGAGGAGAGTCTACTTTGAAAAGAAATCCTTTGAGCTCACAAGAATGGCTCACAGAGTGGGAGATTTCACAACAATGCTCTGAATTATGCCAGAGTAGTTGAACAGTAGTATTTGAACTAGTTTACTTGTTAAAAGCATTTGTTTCAAATGATATGTGAACTCCAGGCTATAGCTGTCACAATATCAGTTTAATTTCAATTCAGTTTTATTTATTAGCACCAAATTACAAGTTACACATTACAAGTCGCCTAAAGACACTTTACGGAGTAGGTTTTAAGACCTTACATAATATAACTATATATAAAATTATGTCTAAAGCTTTTGAAACCTGCAGAAAGGTACAGAGAAGGCAAAGCGCAACTACAAAAGAGAAAAGACACAAGGTTAGAGGTAGAGTAGAGGAGTTTGGTGTATCAAGGGAGCAGTCTGAGTCTATAGCAGCATAACTAGGAGATGGTTCAGAGTGGTTTGGAGTCAACTTAGCTCTAACTATAAGCTTCATCATTTATGGATGAAAATGTTTAAATATTGGATAGGGAAGACAGGTGGTTTGAGAGAGGAGTGAGGGGAGCTTTGCATGTGCAAATAAACAACCCCTCACTCAACTGTGCTCCTGTCTTCACTCAAATCTTCAACAGATCCCTGCAGTTGTGTCAAGTTCCCCTTCCCTTCAAACGTCCCATCATAATCCCAGCCCCTAAGAGATCCACAATAACAGGACTAAATCACTACAGGCCGATTGCTCTGACGTCTGTGGTCATGAAATCATTTGAACGACTCCTGCTTGCTCACCTGAAAAAGATCACAGGCCCTCTGCTGGAGCCCCTGCAGTTCACCTACAGGGCAAACAGGTCTGTTAAGGATGCTGTCAACATGGTATTACATTACATCCTGGAACACCTTGACTGCCCAGGCACATACGCCAGAGTTCTGTTTGTGGAGTTCTCTTCTGCTTTCAACACTATCATCCATAAGACACTTTCCTCCAAACTCTTCCAGCTCTCTGTTCCCCCCTCCACCTGTCAGTGGATCTACAACTTCCTGACCAACAGGTCACAACAGGTGAAGGTGGGAACAGTGATATCTCATACACATCACATTAGCACTGGTGCCCCACAAGGCTGTGTCCTCTCCCCTCTACTCTTCTCCCTGTACACTAATGTCAAGCTCCTGAAGTACGCAGACGACACCACCGTCATCGGTCTCATCTGAGATGGTGGTGAATCTGCGTATTGACGGGAGGTTGAACGGCTGGCACTCTGGTGCAGTCACAACAACCTGGTGCTGAACACGTTAAAAACTGTGGAGATGATAGTAGACTGCAGACAACACCCCTCTGCTCCACCCCCCTCACCATACTCCTGTGCCAGTGGCTGAAACTTTTAAGTTCTTGGGTTCCACCATCTCCCAAGACTTGAAGTGGGAGACCAACATCAGCTCCCTCCTCACAAAGGCTCAGCAGAGGATGTACTTCCTGCAGCAGTCTGGTTTGGAGCAGCCACTGCACAGGACAAGCGCAGACTGCAGCGCACAGTCAGAACAGCAGAGAAGATTATTGGTGCACCTCTGTCCCTGCTGCTTGTTGTTGTTCTCTTCTTGGCTGCTGTTCTATTCTATCTCCTCTTTCACTCGCAGCAAACCGGTTGAGGCAGATGGCCGTCTAACATGAGCCTGGAGGTTTCCTCTGTTAAAGGGGGGTTTTCCTCTGCTCAGGTGGGATTAGCAGAAAGAGCAAAGTGCCTTGAGATGATGTTTATTGTGATTAGTGGCGGCTGGGGAAATTATTTCTTTCAGTTGCGCTCTAACCACATATCACCACTAGTATAAGCCAAAGCACTATTATCAGAAATCACACTACTTTAAATGATTAAGTTAATGTTTTCGTCTGTTTTCAGTCATTTACTATTTATAAGTAAATTTCATCTGTGTCTCCTTCAACTGAGAACATGCAGTCAAAGACCTCATTCTGCAGTGTCTCACATGTCCCCCAGTAACAGTCTGCAGGTGCTGCTGCATCCAGGGATCCAACAAAGTCCACCAGCCCTCTGAAACTGCCAGGATTATCTGAATATTCACTTCCATTATGACCACACAACTCAAGCTCAAACACACTACAGAATTGAAATGTGTCAGTTTCTGCCCCCCTCCTCATTTTGCCATCTCATTATGTGCTATCCTGTAGCTTTCAGCTGCGTAGTGATATTCACATTGCCAAACATAACATGACACATAGCATTTTCTATGTAGCTCCTAGCCTGTTCATGTTTTTTCAATTTATCAGGAAAATGGATTAAATCTGTATGACCTGTCTGAATCCAGACTCGTTCTCTGAGAGCTGACAGAGGAGGCAGGTGAAACAAAACAGTCTCAGGACAGTCAGGACTACTTCTCATACCAGTTTCTTGAGAAAGCCCAAGTGTAATTTCTCCCTCTGTCTGGTGTTTGTTGTTTTGATGTCCGGCTGAAAGTTTGAGTTTGTAGCAACTGAATTTGATTTCTCTGTGACAAAAAACTGCTCCTCTGACTGACTAAACAAAACATATAAGTGTCGCAGTGAAGTAACGTCTTGTGGGCGGGTTTTGGGGCGAAAATTTTTGTGGTTCTCCTATACTTTGTATTGGAGGTGGTTCCAGTGCGCATGCACTAGTTATAGCGTAGGTCTGTGGTAAAGATCTTTGAACGCCAAAGAAACAGGAAATAAGTCAAATGATCGTTCACTCATGGTAAACTAGTGAAAAAAGATTTTTAAACTACACTTGAATGCAGACTATTCAAAGTACTCACAGTCTGTATAATGCATAAATTGTTTATTTAAATTTTAATGTTTTTGTTTCCTATTTCCTTCTCCATGTGAGACAAGTGGGGTGGTGCCCGAGCGCCCTCTATTGACAAGCTGCCACTGGTTGTGACTGGGTGATGTATAAACAAACTGAATTGAACAGTGACAGTTTCAGCAGCATGGTGCTTTTTCTAGTTAGTCATATATCTCCCAGTTGATATTGCTTAATGGTTTGAAAAATCAGACTTTGTTAATATTCCTGCTGCTCCTAAAAACTGGTTATTGGTTAAAAAGTGTAGATTTAATTCTGGAGAAAATTAAGTTAATTGAAAACATTTCACACAATATTGAAGGACAATTATCTTTTACTACAGTTTTTCTGTGACTTTGCAGAGTTCAGTCTTTTTTATGTTTTTCTTCAGATCAGTTTTTCCCTCTTTGTGAAAAACATTTCCATCAGGCTGTTCTCTCCACTTCAGGGTGACTCCACTCACTCCTTTCTCCTTTAGTCTATCTTAGAACTGAGAAACACAAATGGTAGATGTTTTTGAAATGAGGATCCAGCTTTACATGACAAAATTCATTTCTTGTGATTACTACCTGAGCCTCTTCATTTACTGTCAGAACAATCTTACATATTTCAACAATGTTCTGCATTACGTACTAAAACTGACCTATTCAACTTATACAGCCAAGTCTCCTGAAAAAAATTTTTTTATATAAAACTAAACTGCAATCATGATTATGTTTTGATACAGAACATTTTAGCGACCCGATTACTGTTTCTTTTTAATGTAATGATCATATTTTGGTTTTATGTGAGTTGACACGTTTTTTTTTTTTTTACAGTTTCTTTCTATTTGATTACTTTATTTATTTAGTTTAATAAAAGTATAATTTTTCTTGATTTTCATATGTAAAAGAATCTGTAAAAAAGTTCTGAAAAGTAAATTTTACCCTTTTCAGCATGTCTGCTTTCCCATCAGGGTCTCAGTTTGAATCCACAGAGGAGCCCTCCACCTTCATCCTCAGATTCACTACCTGCCTCCTCACTTCTGATTAATAGGATGAATGGAATAAGAAATGGCAAATTAAGTGTTGTTTATAGATATCATGACTGTGGCAAAATGTAACTAACTAAATTTAATGAATATCTTGACACTAGTTTAAATGTATTAATCAGAATATACTAAATCCATCTATCATTCTCCCTCTTCTACTGAAGAACAGTAAAACACTCACCAGGTGTTGGTGGAGGGCTGCTGTAGCAGACAAATTGATGCATATGAGCACATGAATGAAACTGAATTTTATTATAGTAACCTCCAACAAGACCGCATGCCACTGCATCATTTTGGCTTGTCCAATAAGTATGATCCAATGAAAAATTCTTGCTGCTGTTTCTATTAGACCAGTACACATAAAAATGTCTGTTCAGAACGATCCACGTCCAATTTCCTCTCTGCACTAAGTTCTGCACCTTGAGGCTCTCATTGTCATTCCTCACAGTGACGAGGTCTCTAAAGTTATTCCTGCAGTAACTCTGAGCTCTGGCCCAACTCATTGTTTCACTGACAAACACAAATTCAGGATCCTGCTGTGTGCCTGTGTGCAGTTTGAACAAAGGCCACAATGAAGTTAACAGTAAATGTTATTAATCTTTTTTAATTTGCTTTGCTTTGTACTCACCATTAGAACAAATGAATGGATATTCTGCAAAGCTGTCATCATAGTACCATTATGCACCTCTGCCAATGCACAGACACCAGTGATCACCCAAAAAATAGTCCTGTGATGCCCAGTATCTACTGTAAGCCCCAGTGTCTATGTACCCATCTGACCATGTCCAGTTGATTTTACTGTACAGACCAATCCAAACTCCTCCGTAGGTATCAGCAAATGAAAGGTTAAGAATTTGGTTCATTTGTTCATGGTTTTCAATTGTGGCCAGGTCTGTGTGATTCTGTCTGCAGTAGGTCTGAGCCAATTCATCTTATCAGAAACATAGTGATACTGGTAGCAAAGGCATGTGGAGGAGATGAGCCACCCTGAGAGGAAAAGATAACTTTTTTAACATTTAAGGATGACATATATTACCAGCTCATGGAATCACAATACTCCACAGTAATATGAACTATTACACATAAACATCAAAGAATTCACAGGACACCCACCAAGATCCTTTCTGTCATGATGCAGCTCTGTGGACTGTGTCTGTGTGTGTGTGTCAGTGTATATGACTAATAGAGAACTCCACCTTCCACTGCTGTTCCAAGGAAAATATAATAACTTTTATCTATGCAAAAAACACAGGAGTGAATTGCTGTTTGATGTTCAATCTGACAATGGGGACCAAGTCATAAAGCCCAGTAAGTATGTGGGAAAAGAAAAAAAAACTTAGGTTTAAATGTATTAAACATTATTTAGTCTTTAATTTGTCAACAATGCATCATTAATTTGCCATTCTTTGGTGTTTTGTAATTTTTATTTGTCATCTTTTTTTGTAATTGTTTTATTACGTTTCCAGGCTGACCCAAGATTGTATAAGTAAGTGAAAGTCATCACTGGATGCTTGTAATAATATGTTTAACAGTTAACCTATATTACACTGTATATACAATCATTGACATCATAATAATGGTCATAATTATGGTATATGATATTTCGCAAATCCAGGATTTAATTGTAGTAATCCATTCATATTTGTGTGGCTCACAAACAACAGGTCCTACATAATGATGTTATTAATTGCAGCTCTTACACGTGTACACATGTAGGTGATTATACCAGGAGAGAGGAGAACCCTTTTTAGAACCACTAGACAAAAATAATAAAGTTCCAGGAGGAGGCGAGGCAAGCAGAGGCGAATCTGTTCTCAAGCTGAATAAAGGCCTTTTTTTTTTTTTTTTTAAAGCCAATTTTTGTTGTACTTAATAAGAAGCTACTCTATATGTCTTTGTCTTAATAGACTGCATGTTTTCATAAAGATGAGCTTTACACTTAACCTTATCAGAGCTAAATGCAGTATTTGATAATTATCTGCAGTGTTACACACTTTATGTGCTCTTGATTTGGGTGTATACCTCAAATGACCTGAAGTTTCCAGATTGTGAATCTATCCTACAAATAATAAGACAGTTTTCTAGCTTTCCTGAATGAATTGGTAGGTGAGTGTATATTTACGCAGCATGTAAATACATGTGGATACGTTTTGAAAGAGACAAAGTCGTAAAGAATGCGCATGTGTAGAAAACTTCAGTCCTCACTGACACAATCAGCATCCTGGAAATAGTTCATAATCAATTATATAAGTTATGTATCAATTATGTAAATGACATCCACAATTTAAACACGTGAAAAAGAAATTTACCCTATGGTTATATTTGGTAAGGATGGATCCAATCCCTAGAAGCCCCTGGTCCATTGTTCAGAAACCATCTAAATGCCTGTGCTCAACCACTGAGATGTACAGGAAGCCCATAATGTGTGTTCACATTTTACACCGTAGAGTCCTTCCTGGATTGGTTTAAACTGTCTCACTATAAATTAAGAGACCTTTGAAAAAACTGTAAAACTCAAAGTTCATGGAAGTAGAAGTTTGACTATGTCCTAGCACTTATGACACATAGCGTTAAAACATTTTTACTTAGTCAAAAGACTGAACAGGTATGACATTCAGCAGACACAACGTGATCCAAGAGAATAACACAAGAGTACAACAGTACTATAAAATTAATTAAATAAAAATAATGAGTGACAGCTTTTTGAATCAGAATGAAAAGCATTTGAGTCGGCATCTCCTCATTTTGACGAAGAAAATTCAACTTCATTAAAACACATTACATTATGTTATTCAGGGAGAACTTTACAAATGCATTCAGGGTCATGGTTAAGCACTCTGTACAGTGATAATAATCACAGAATGTCCTTGTGGAAAACTTTTCCATCAGCCTGTTCTCTCCACTTCAGGGTGACTCCACTCACTCCTTCGCTTTCTAATCTGTCTTGAATCTGAGAAATATCAAATGTAGTCATTTAAAAAATCTCTGTATGAATGTGGCTGTATTTCCTGAAAGAGCACAAATGCTAAAATAAATATTCTGTTATTTATTGTCAAAAGTATATTTACAGATACCACTGTATAAAACTACACAATGCCTAAACAAAAGATAAAGTCACAAATGTGAAATGGAAACTCTCTAGTTGTGTTTGAGGTTTTGGAGACTTGCCTTTATCAGGAATGATCCTTTCATGGCAGGATTATTCAGATCCACAGAGGAGATCTCCAGCGTCGCCCTCAACTTCACTACCTGCCTCTGTACTGGTGCTTAGAAACAGAATAAAATACATGTTTGGAATTTGTTTTTCTCTACATTACTACATTTTAACATCAGTTATTCTAAAGCTCTGGCGTTATCTGTCTTCAGCTAAAGGACACTAAAAAACTCACAGCTGTAGCAGACAAATGGTTTTCTTGTTCCACAGGGCAAAAACTTCCATTTTCCTGAGTTCTGCAAATCTGCAACAGAACATGTAATGTTCATCAAGTTGATTGGGTTTCTGACGTTCCCCCAGTAACTGAATGAAAAGTTGCTTTGATCAGACCAATACAAATCGAGATCTCTAAATAGACCAATCCATGCCCAGTCTCCACTAGGCACCAAGTTCTGGATATTGTGGTTCTCAGTTTGGTTCCTCACGGTGACCAGGTCAATGAAATTCTTTTTGCAGTAGCTCTGAGCACTGGACCAGTTCCTTCTTTCATTCATAGGAACATATTCAGGATTCAGTTGACTTCCTGCAGTTAGAGATAGAGTTAAAAAGAAAAAGTCTTAAGGTTGAGTCTTTGAATTCACATTCAGAATCAAAACCACCTTTTCAACATTAACGTATACTGGGCTATATTCTTACCTCTGTAACATATAAATGGATACATTATATCGCAATAATCATCCCACCACAACCCTGCAGTGTCTCCAATGTTGGTACAGTACTGAGCGGCAGAAATAAAGTCGGGCTGATTACTTTTCCAGTTCCTATATTCAGCCCCACTCCCTGTGTAGCCATCCGACCATGTCCACTTGATTTGATTGTATAGACCAATCCAGACCTCAGAGTTGTAACCAGCAGATGAAACTGTGTTAATAAGTTGGTTCATTTCTTCAGTGTTTTCAATGGTGGCCAGGTCTGTGTATGTCTGTCTGCAGTAGGTCTGAGCTTCACACCATGTCTTTAAATCAGGGACATAGTGATACTGATGGAGGAGGGAGGTGGAGACGTTCCAGCCTGTGAAAGGAAGGTAGTGGTTTTACCGGCAGTCTGGCTCCACTGATTCTATCTATATAGATATTTTGGTTTTCATTATTATACAGAGTCTCTTTCAGAGGAACACTGCAGACGTACAGCATAATTATTGGGAATAGCCAATCTAAGAAAATGGAACGGCAAAACAACAACAGCTGATCACAGAAGCATTGTGAGAGCTGTGAAGAAGAAACACAAAACAATGACACCACCAAAACTGCAAAGATTTCACAATCCCCCCTTATACACTTCCAGAACTACTGAGGCCATACCAGAAAACTGAAACCAGTACAGAGTACTAAGTTTTATTGACTGATGAGATTAAGATTAACTTCTACCCAACTGAAGGAAAAACCAAAGTGTGGAGGAAAAATGCTGGAAAAAAAAGATAAAATTCTAAACTTTCATTTTATATCCATCATTTGAACTACATGTCTTTGGTGTACAGCAAAAAACTAACAATTTAGCCTTGTAATCCCACTACTTTCAGTAATGTAATAAACATGATAAATGATGTCACTGACCTGAGAGATATAAGGCAATCAACAAGATCCTTTCCATGTTCATGCAGCCCTGTCTCCTGTATGTGTCATTGTGCAGTGCTACAGTGCTAAAAGTAAACTACTGTATCACATTGTTTGCTGTTTAGGCAAATGTAGGGAAATTATTTTCCTTGTTACTGAGGTATATAAATATATCATCTATGCAAACTGGACCACAAATGGTGGCATGACATGAAACACAACAGTAGATCCAGGGTCTTGGCCACAGGGACACTAGCTGTGGATGAAATTTGTACTCCTATCCTTGTTACTTGTCAGCAGCTGTCACATCTCTGCCTTCCTGACAAGGACCTACATTCAAACCTATGGCTACAGCTGTGGCCTCACATAGCTTCCATTTAATCCTATAGCAACCATTTGTTTGAAACACTGGACTTTTGTCAGTAGGGCACTGGAGGATGATTGACCTGTCTTCGATACACTGTAGCACTTTGACACAGAATGTGGGTCTCGCTTTCTGAAGACTCTTATTTAATATGTCATATTTAGCCAGTAGCTCCAGTATGCCAAGGAAATCACCGCTGTGAACTCAAAATCCTTTCTGGAATATCCCTGACATGAACCATCTTAAGCAAAACAATGACGTGCATCTATAGTTTCTACAGATACAAAAAAGTAATACAACTACTCAATTCACTATTAAATATGAATCTGATTTAACCACCTGAAAGCTACTATAAATTGTAAATAGACTACTAGTTTTATTACACAAGTTGTTTCTATTATGCTTTTTAAGAAATTAAAGCCAACAGAAATCAGTAAAACAGTATAAACGAGACCTCCAGGATCTCCTAACATCATTAGCTGAGGAGCGAATTAAAAGGGAGAAACATAGGCTGAATGTGTACCGCTAGCAGAACCAGAAACCTGTTTTTATGTGAATGACAGTTAAAAAGTTTCTTTGGACTTAATAGTATTAAAATGTAAACTGTCATGGCTGCGTAAAAGCTTTGGTGCTGGTCATCTTAGTGGGGAAAAGTGCAACACTTCCTTACAGCTACTCTCCATTTTGCTCAGCCATCACGCCGCACCCCCACTGTCATTTACAGTTGCACTGAAAGTATTTAACCTCGATTGCTAGAACCATGGCTAAGATTGTCACATCTGTATTTAAACAACGAAACTGGCATGTATATGTCAACATTTACATGAATGGCCACTATAATCATTTTATCGGTACGAAGAACTAAATCTGGTTAAAAGTCTGAAACTTTAGTTAAAATCTGAGGCTCTCAATTGAATTCCAACTATGTTTAGGTCTACAGTTGATTGGTTGGTTTAGCAGATGTACTGCTGAGTCCTCTCCTGAGGAGCTGATTATTTTGTGTTGTGCCATGTTTTTGTGAAACTGTTGTTCAGTCCCTCCTATGTACAAATATGTACATTCTTCACTGCATAAAACTGCATATACTACATTGTTCTGTTTTCCCAAAACCTCTATAATGAGATGTGTCTGATCTTATTTGTCATCCCTGTGCAGCAAATGGAACACATCTTTTAACTAGAATATATGGACAGTAACACACGTATGGACTAAATACATCAAAATTAAAACTTAGACCTCACTATGATCACTTAACTATTCAAGGAGCTTCCTACCAATTTCAATTTTTTTGTGTGCATGACAACACTGTGCAGATTAAGCTTAATCTCAAAATGTGGCTAACTGGTTTCCTATCTTGACTTCAGCCTTTCACTTGGGCTCTGTCATGCGTTACGGGTCAGAGAACAAAGGCACACCATGATTAGAAGGTTTCGCTGTTAAGGAATTTAATAAATAAAAAGGTAGACAAAAAATTAAAGACTACAACAGAAAATGAGGAAAAACCTGATTAATTAAATACAAACTAAACTGAGTAACAAATCAAGAAGGAACAGGTAAAAAAAACACAAGGTCAAAACATGGAACTAGGTAACAGAACTAAACATGAGAATAACTACACTGACTGATCTAACAACTGGCAGGGGAAAAAGTCCCCTGAGTTCAAAACTCAGTCCAAAACCAATTTACAATGCCATGGGGAGAAAACAGAGTCCAGATAAGTCACAGGAACTGGCACTCTGCACCCAACGCAGAGACATCATCAATATGCAGGAGAAAAGCAGATGATGTGACAGTAGATAACTGAGGGAGAAGGGTTTATGTGGCGTGATCCAGACTGCTTGATTGGTAACAGCTGAAACTGATGAGGTTGATGAGCATGAACATGGTGGTGGACAGGGGTGCTGGGAGTAGTAGTCCATAAAACCAGGAAGTGTGTAGTCCAGATCATGAGAAAAGGGTTGTGGGTAATGCAGTCCACAATGAACAAATTAGCTATAACATGCAGGAATACAGAGGCATCAGGGCAAACACATGGACAAGAAAAGAAACATGAAACTGAACCTGACAAAGACATGAATCATGCCAACAGAAAAAAACAAAACACACAGAACATGAAATTAAACCAGACATAGATTATGACAGATCTCTATTTAAATCCTACTCCAACACTAGATCCCCATCATTGGCACTGCAGTCTAGATCTAGCTCCCTTCCTGTCACTGGTCAGTTTCATAGCCAGCTCTATTCATTTTGGTGCCCTAGAAGAGATAGTAGGCTTGTTTGAGATGAACTGCGCCTTGCCTGGAAAAGAGACAAGAGCTGGTGGCCGCAGCAGGGGGAGTGGCTAAAAGTCTGCTATGAAGTCAGACAGTTTCTAACTTTTATAGCAGCGTTCCATCTCCTGTTTGTACCAAATACTCACATCCCCTGACGCCAAATTTATTTTCCACTAACTGTTGTTTGTTGTTAAAATGCTCTACAGAAGATGTTTTTATGGTTTAACCTCCATATGATTCATGTATTTCACATAAAACACGATAAAATTGTGAGGAAACGCTGTCATCATGTCAGTTTGCTGATTAAACTATAAATACAAACATTTATCAGTTAACAGAAATACAAGACAGAGATTCGATAGTTGCTCTGTCTCATATTTAGACTGTTAGGACTGATACATCTGTGCAGATGTTATTTTAGTAATGAACCACTTCAGGCTCCTTCCCCATCAAATAGGTTACATTCCAGGTCCCTGATAATAGAGACTGCTCTGAGTATGCAGCGCTGTTTGTAGATCTCCTCCAGTTACAGGAGAGGGGCACCAACAATCCTACTGGCAATCTTAACAATTCTATTGAGTTGTTGCTTCTCATGTAAATCGCAGCTGCCAAAACAAGATGTGAAGCTTTTGCGTCAGGATGTTTTTGATGGTGCCTCTGTAAAACGTTGTGAGATAAAGTGTGGGGAGTCCTGCTTTTGTCTTTGTCAACATGAATTAACTTGCTGGAAAGACACCACACGGCGTCTTTTCGGCGACAAACATGCTCCCCCACGTGATTTCTCCTGAAATTGTCAAGTGTGATTCTGTCTCTAAAAATGTACTTTTAAGAGACTTTAGGTTTAGGTCCAGTATGGATTTAAATGAATTAACTAATAATATATTTTTGCTTAAGAAAAATACACTAATTAAAATATACTAACAACATTTGGTCTCTTCAATCAAATGCAGAATAAAGTCTGAATAATTTGTGATAGTTTCATATAAAATACTGTAGAATATTTGTCCAATTATACAGATCGTGAGTACTGTGTATAATCTGCATTCAAGTGTAGTTTTAAAATGTTTTCCTCTCTCATTTGCCACGACTGATTGGCCATGTGACATATTTCCTGTTCCTTTGGGGTGCAAAAATCTTTACCATAGATCTACACTATAACTGGTGCATACGCACTGAAACCCCCTCCAATACAAAGTATAGGAGAACCTTGGGGCGCGAAATGTTGCAGCCAAACCCCTGCTACAAGACAGACGTTACAGCTTTAGACCACGAATTTCAACCGGATGTTCACTTGACACTTGTGTTTTGTTTACAGTTGTTACAGTTGTTTTCAGTCAGAGGAGCTGTTTTTGTCATGGAGAAAGCTCATTCAGAAGGTAAATACTGAACCATTTTACAGAACACCACAGGAAAAGATTAAAGATTGCGTACCTTACCAGCTGGACATAAAAATGAAATAACTAACATCAGACAGAGAGAGAAATTACACTGTCTTTATCCAGAAACTGCTCTGAGAAGAAGTCCTGTCTAACTGTCCATCCTGAGACCAGGGCTTTGGTTTGTTTTTCCTGCATGGTGTGTCAGCTGTCAGGAAGGTAATACAGATTTAATACATTTTCCTGAAAACCAAACCAAACCCAAACTAACTTACAGGAGTGAGGAGAAAACCTGAGGTTGCAAATAACTGGTAGAGGGAGCAGGTACCAGGATGATGACCAGTGAGATAACAGGATGAACGGACAAGGCATGTAAAGAGTGCAGGATTTAAATAGTGAAAGGACTGACTGGACATTAGATGCACCTGGGAACAATGAGGGAATGAGAGTGGAGAGAGGGGCGTGGCCAAGTTAAGGGAGTAATAGAAAGTCAACAAAACAAGGATATGACAGTGACACTCGGTTATTGTGTTATCTTATCGTGTTTCAAGCCTGTGATAACACATTTACAGTAATCATGATTTTTATCAGGAATTTTTTCACAAATTACCCAGATAGAAAACTGACTTCGGACCGGATCTGACCCGGAGGTAGCGTACGGTCTGGAACGGACTCGGATCGGAGTCCACTTGCACCCCACAACGGATCCTGCGCAGATCCGGTTCGGATCCGTTCATTAGTCACCTCATCCGGCCCGGATCCGGTTTGGACTCGTTCATGAAGCAGGTCATCCCACCTGTATCTGATCTGGACTCATTTGGTCCGGGACGTTTATTTATAGAAACTTAATTCCCAAGTATATACAGAAAAAAAAATTGCTTACCAACTAGATTGTTCTATAAAAGTCTTAATACTTCCCACCAGTTTAACTTTAAACACATTAAGGAAGTAAAATTGGATTAATATGAGCAAGAAATGAATACAGTTCTGTTAGGGCTATAGCCATCATGATGTCAAATAAAAGTACTAGAAGCTGAGAACAAAAATGCAGTTTACTGTAAATCCCTAATGCAGTCCAACTTTTGACTACTTTTACTGAGACAGAACATTTGGCTCAACTCACCAAGAACAACGGGCTCTTTTGGCTTCTGCACAGTCTCTGCTATTAACCTGGAGAACTACAGGGCACTACAGTATGATCATTGTTATCTGATAATGTGACTGGTCGTACGCACAATGTTCCTGCACATGTGACAGGGACATGTGTCATTCTGCCTTGTATTAAGGTGGAATTAAGTTCACTTAAAAGCGATTGCACAGACACGAAACTGACCAACACATCACTATAGATAACAAAGCAGTGCACACACACACAAAAGTTTACCAAAAAAACAGAAATATATTTGTTCACAGTAATCATAACAATAGATAAGTTACATGTTCAAGTATAGTCACAGAATAAACATGTGATTTAGGCAACCTGCAAGGTCAACTTTGTTCACTTGATGTCACATGTAGGCAAGAAATTAACAGAATACTCATATACACATACTTACTTACACAAACAGTCAAACATTAACCAGAACCAGCATAACACTCTGTGTGTGTGTTAGACTGATGTGTTGTGAGCAGCAGGTGGAACTTCCTGTGTGCTTACACTGCCACGTCTCCTTGAGGTTCTCCTATCTGCTGTCAGGCTGAACCAGCATATTGCATGCTTGAAGTAGAAGCACGGGAGATAGGATTCTTCCTTACAGAATCTGTAATCACAAAAGCTGATTTTAATTTAAATGTTCACAACCACCATGTTTGCTATTTTAACAGGATGCACATAACCACTAATATTATCGTCTTTTAAAATCATATATGCCAGCTTCTCTCCAGTATGACTTCTCATGAGTCTCTTCAGATGTTATAACTGCACCAAACACACCTGAGCTTCTAAGTTCTTATTGGAGCTGTCTCTGTCCTTCTCATTTCCACAACAAAAACAAAAGTAAATTAAATTATTCTTAGTATTATTAAGTGCAAACAGTAAAGGCAAATCATGATTAAGGTTACATGCCAGATCTTCCACAACAGAAAATCTGGGATTTGTGTAAGATGAGATATTTGTCAGCATTGTCTGGACTTTTAGTGTTTTCTACATCAACGCTGTTGATTAGTAGAGTGCTATGGTTGTTCTGTAAGTGTCTTAGCAAAGTGATTGTGTTAGCCATGGTGTATAGCAATATTTTTTACAGTGATTACAAACTGTATCTTTTCTGTCACTCATCACTGTTTGTTTTTTCATGTAGTGACAATGTCTGTTTAAACACTGCCACCTAAGAGCTGTTTTGAATATTTAATACAAATACTTACAAAGGAGCAGTGTCTTCAATGCCATCTGACTTCTTTCCAACGTCATTGTGGAACATATGGGAAAGGTTGTTTCATGTTCCATGTTTTGTCATGGCCCCAATAGTTGTGACGGCGGAAATCTTAACTGGAACAAACAAATAACGATTAAATTATCCTGTTCATCTATTATAAAATAGAAGAGAATATTTTAAACCATACAGGGCTTATGGTATTCATGAAATGTCTCCCTCTAAAGACCCAAGGTAGAGTTGATCCTATGAGCAGAGCAAAGCATAATTTAAAACTATGTTGGTCACAGCCATTTTGAACTTAAATAATTTTTTTTTTTTTTCTTCTGTCAAGCTTCTTTCTACACAAGCACGTCAAATTAAATATTTTTAAACCATTAACAATGCTCAAAAAAGCATCACACTTAACTGGTAGACTCAAAATGGTTCCTGCACATAAAACAAAATATCTATAACTTTATAAGTATTTAGAGTTTATACAGTGATATTTATGTAACTCCAGAATCAAACCAAAGTCACCTGGTGAATCAGTTAGTCACCCTACTTCTCAGAGTCGCATTTGAATGAAATCTAAATGCACAAAAAGAGAAAACAGTATGAAAATTTAGTATCACAATTATAGTGACAAAAATGATCATGTTATCAGCATTATCATTGTTCTAGTTCTCTCTCTCTCTCTCTCACACACACCTCTAAAATGTTCTAGCATTTGGAGTTTTTAGTACTGGCTGTGGCACATCTTTTTAGCAACAACAGTGTAAACTAACATGACATGTCTGTATTGAGTTGGCAATTAGACAATTTCAATCTACTGTATACCCCCCTTTAAAAATGAAGCTACCACCTACAGAAAGCTAAAAATTATCAATGAGTCTTACTAACTTGATGTAACAACTGTACCTTATGTTTTTTACATACAACTATACCAATGTCTGTGTACATTGTGCTGACAGTAACAGATATAAGGAGACATATAAGTACTATAAAAACACTAGTTGTATAACCATCTTAACCAAACTGCAGCAGCAGTTTCCCCAAAATCCACATGAATCACAAAGTGTAGCTATCACTGCGCTAACAGGCTAATAAGCTAAGGCGGCGGAGAAAATGACTATTCAGAATTAGTCACGTTTTTACACGTCTTCACTATATATGTCATTCAGTGATAGTGTCTGCATTTATGGCTCGGCTACAAACAGGAACAGCTACCAGCTTAAACTATATACTTTTGAGGACAATAGTTTACTTCCAGTGTAAGAAGTGAAGCTCTGCCTCAGAGACGTCTCGCTGTTCCACTGTAACCGAAGAACGGTTTGAAAAAGGCGCGTACGCTGTGCACATCCGCCCAGAGTGTATCGCACGCTGTCTGGAGGCGGGACGTCTACTGTGCGCATGTTGTGTGTGAGTTGGTTATTACGGCGGATCTGCCGACTTGAGCGCGGATTCCCCTGAATCTACTGCTATCTGGGAAAGCTATATTTTCTGGCACATTATTCTAGAAATCTCATATTTATTAGCTTGGTTTCCAACACAGCTACTTCAAGATGCAGAATTTTAAAGATAAAGAAGAAATGGACGGACTTGACATACAAAAGATGACTGAAATTGCTCGTCCCATGGTTACATCGTTCATAGAAAACGTGAGCCCAGAGCAGTGGAGACTGATAAAATCAGAACAGCCCTATGAACGAACAATGGCCATGTTAGCAGAGCTGCTTTTTGGAGTCATCAAAATCTGTTGCACAAGCCGTGCTAGCTTATCAGAAGAGCATGAATGAAGTGTCCGAGGAAATGATTGAGTCCAGTCTGAACACAACACTGCCTCGTATCTTTGAAGACCTTCTGAACGTTCAAGGGCACGGTGAAATGCCAGATGAGCTAATAGTGATGATGGCGGGCCCGGCTGTACCTGACAGCTTTGGCCTTTTTCTCTCCATCGCTGTGTTTACTTTGTAATCAACAGATTTCCCATCCCCCAACGCTGTCACTCACGGCCAGAAGTCAAGACTAAACCAATTCACCTACACATCATAATCGTTTTTATGACCTATTTTCATTAGCAATTTCACACAATTAAATAAGTAAAAAATGTCTGTGTTCATAATTTTTTTTCAAAGTAATATTTTGAATGACGTGCGTTATTTGTAATAAAGTCAGGTGTCACTGACATAGTTTAGCCCACCTCCTCAGCTCCTTTAGCAGCAGGGGCGGCACAGGTATCATAGACAATAGAAAACCGCTTAGCTTCGTGTGCCGCCCCCCACGTGTCATGAAAAAATGCCACCCCGGGCGGCTGCCCCGTTCGCCCGTGCCTAAAACTGCCATTGGGTGAGGGAGGCCGAGCTCCAATCGTAGCCACAGCCACTCGGGCGCGCCCGTAGCTATCAGAGCCCTGTGGCTATGAATGGCTGTGATGGCTGTCAGCCCCCGCCGCCCGGAGCGCAAGCAAACTACAGACGGATTCCGTCATATTAGTCTTTACGTTTTCGCTGTGAGATTCATCATAACTGGCTACAGTTTGTTTTTCATGTGAGCACAAGCAGAATTGGTCCTTGTTTATTGTCAATACTAGAGTTGTGTCAATAAAATCGATCTTTAG
>JAUYWH010000010.1:15006825-15019738 GCA_034779795.1 Ctenopoma multispine | reverse complement strand
CAATTCACAAGTAAAATGTATTTAGATACTTTGTATTACTAATAATACAAAAAGTATAAAAATGCTGCTGTGAAAACATCCAATAAAAAAGATAAAGTGTTGACTTTATGTTATTGGTCTGTAGTTTTTTTGTTGACATTACTTTAACTGTCCTGTAGTTCTACATTAGAGAGTACTTATACACTGCAGTGGGTATGAATACCGTACTGATACAATATGAGCAAAGTGTGAATGTTGCAGTGAGAATAGTTATAGTACAGTTTACTATTACAGATTAACAATATTTATAATACAATGTACAGATTTACAGCTTAACAGCTGTAGTGAATGTGCAATGATTAAACAATGACGAGTGTTAGTCGTTGCAGATGTGGGGACGGGACAACAGTGTATGTTAGGTCAGAGTATGAGGTGTGGTGCCATGTCCTGGTTCAAAAGCCTTGTGGTCTGAGGATTGAAACTCCTCCTGAGTCTCTCAGTCCTGGCCATGATGCTTCTGAGCCTCTTCCCTGATTTCAGAAGCTGAAACAGGCTGTTACTGGGGTGGATGAATACTTGATAATCCTGGATGCTCTGGTCCTACATTTCTTGTTGTAAACGTCCTGCAGAGATGGGAGAGCTGACCTGCAGCAGCGTTCCACTGCACGCATTCAGATCCCATTCGGGATCGGTCAAAGTGTAACAGTAAATTATTTTCCACACACTGTACTGCATCAGGGTTGTCTGAATGTTTTAAATTGCACTCATTAACTGCTGCAAAACTACATAAACAGAATCCTAACTAAGAGTTAAAACACTGCAGGTTATCTTTCCCCCAGGTCCCTTGACACGCGTCAACTTTCTGGGATTAGAAAATGCTCTATTCACCTGGCGTTGATGCGCGTCAAACTAGCATTTGCTGATGTTTCATATGGATCCTTTTACAAACACTGAGGAAATTATTCTACACACAGCTGGAAGCTACAAACTAAACTTTAGTGACTTATTAATGTTCTGAAACAACTGGCATTAAGCTGGAACGAGGAGACGTATCTGTGAGTCTCCATCATTAATACGCTGCAGACTCTTTAATCTCAGTTTGTAACAGATGTAAAAACGTAAAACAAAGTAAATGAGACAAAGATCAACGTACAAGAAAGATGTTTGGTGAATGCACATCTTTCTAAAGCCAGTGCTGTATTTTGTTCTTTGTGGTTTATGGCTCAAATGTGGAGAAAGGTTGATGTTCAGATGTCGTTCTGTGTGCAGACGACACAGGACAGTCTGCAGTGTGCAGGTTGGATGAAGGAGGCTCTGAGGCTTCCTCTGATTTAATGTGAGATGTAATAACAAGAGCAGACTGTACAAATATGTTATGTTAGGGATTAAAAATGTAAATTGTAAATAGAAAATGTACTAAAAGCACATAAATACCTGGTTTTATTTCCTTAATATGAGTTTATCACCTTTCTGTAGAGCGGAAATGTTACACAAACTAATGATTAAAAAAAAAATGCGCCGCAGCTGGTGTGTGTTGCACTTAAGAGTAGTGTTACTTCACAATAATATTACTCAAGTAGAAGATAAAAGTAGTCATCCTAAAAATGACTCAAGTAAGAGTAAAAAAGTACTCGATGAAAAGACTACTCAAGTAGTGAGTAACGTAATCGTAATGTCTAATCTAAATAATGTGCAAATTCTGGTATTTCTGAATAATAAATTAAAACTAAATGGTACAAATAAAAAACATCTTTACAAAATAACAAATTAAGGCACAAGAAACACAAATTTCAAAATCGTGTGAAATATTGATTATAATTTAGTTTGACGTGGACTAGATTTAAATGTCTGATCTGAATTCATACAAACATTTCACAAGGTCTGCTTTGACAGTGAGATCACTGTTATAAATTTACCCTTTGTTTAAAAGAACAGTTTTACAATACAGAAAAACTATTATTTTGTAAAATATCTTTCAAGTGAGAAATGTTTAACTTGTTTAAGATTTTTGCTTAGATAATTTAGGTGATCGCTTTTATTTTGTAATTTCCTATTAAAACTGAAGTTTTATTTTGAAATGACGGAACTTGACGCTAAAAAGTAAACAAGGGAGAAACGGTGAAGGATAAAAACAAGGACTAAACTAAGCTTATATATTAACTCGTTGTGATTTAAATACGGTTCTATATGGTTTTAATTTGTTCTCTTATCCTGTATACAACATCTTTCTGGTAGAATAAATGGTAAACTTAAACTGTCACTTGAGTTTGTTGGGAGATGCAGAGGCTGAAGTCTCACAGAAGGAACAGAGTTCTAAAACAAAACAAATGCAGACGTTCCCAGTAACTCCACATTATCTGTTACCTCATAAAAAACATGTGTTGGCAGTAAATAGCACCTCGAGCCCGCGTCATGACTGTGGGTTCTGGTCATTATTTAGACAGTGTGTATTTTGAGACTTTTAAGGTGTTGACTTACTGTTGCTGAGGTTGCTTTTTACCAGTGATTTGTCCTCATATGTTGAGATCTCTGTGTCAAGACTTTCAGAAGAAAGTTATCAGAGAAGCCGAAAGAAAAAGAAGAAGACTGTGAGACAGAGTCTGAGGCCGTAAACCTGAATGATGTTTTGGAGACAAATATTTAGATACAAGTCTGTCATTATGTTTTGCATAACGACCAATGAAGTTGACCAAAAAACAGATGTAAAGCAGTTGTAAATTTTTCCCAGATTAAGTTCTGTCTGCAGATCTTTACAGTCCATAGAGCAGCATGATGACGGGCAGGATCGTACTGGGCATTTTGTTTCTCTCAGGTAAGCAACATCTTTGAAAATGACAATGGAGATGGAGGATACTGTCAGGTGGAACAAAATCACCATTTGTCTGTCACAACATATCTCAGGTTTCTATACCTCACATGGAACTAAGGAATGGTAGGAGAAGAAAAAGGTATTTGATCACTGTTTAGATGTCACAATACTAACACTAAAGTAATGTTTTGTTGTATTTTTCTCTGTGTGTGAACGCAGTGCTTAAACTGAGGATAAGTGCATCTGTGGATATGGATGACCCTGCTGTGAAAGCAAACATCCGAACAGAGGTCAAACTTCAGAAACCATCAATATCTCTTAGTATTATCATTAGTATTATTGTAGTTTTGTTTACATATATTCTGACATTTTTGTGAGGCTGCCCTCAAATATGCATTTTTTGTTAAGGTTGGATGAATATTTCCAGATTTTCAAAAAATGTAATTTCAGAACAGGATTACGGAGATAGGTGAGAGGAGAGTTGCCCTGAAGTGGAGAGAAAAGCCTGATGGGGAAGTTTTCCACAAGGAGAAAAAAAACTACTAATAACCCATAATGAATGTCATGTACATACTGTATCTGCTAATACATACAGTACATTACCTTGTAGTTATGCAGAATATTTAAATTTAGAATAGAATTGGTACTTTATCGATCCCCTTGGGGAAACTCCTTGTGGACAGGCTGCCTCTGTGAAGAGCTAAGGGTCGGGGTATTGGTGTCTTGTCCAAGGACACCTCAGCATTTTAGCTTGTTGAGTCTGGGAATCGAACCGTCTAATAAAATTTCTTGGTTTTGTTGGTGGTCTCCAAACCTTTCATTCAAAAACATAACAAACAGCAATATTATTGTTAATTATTAATTAATACTAATATATTATCATACTGTATTCATTATTAAGCTTTTAATTGCTTAATAATGCTAATAATATTTTTAACACCATAACATGATTGCGATCCATCACACATCCAGTATGTCAAAATTTAAATGAATTATTAAAAATGACAGCAAACTCACATATCTGAGATTTGGCTACAAAAATGATAACCAGACATAGGCATGGAAAGTTTTTCAAGGTGAAATATCAAGTAAAAAAAAAATTGTCAAAAACAACCAGCTATACTGCTGACTTCCAAGGGTTAAGAAATGATAATAATAATAAAAATCTACTCTAGTTAAGATAACATATATGTATATGTTATATATATATATGGAACATATATTAAATATGTGATATTGAATGAGTGGTGTCAACTGAATAAAGTGCATTCTTCTAAAACCCTTGACATTCACACATTTTCTAATAAATGAAAGCCTGTTTTTTCATGCAAAATAAATATGGCATTTAAAATGTTACTGTGGTCAGAGAACTTTTGCATATGACAGGTGGCTGAGTTAACCACCTACATGTTGTCAAACATAAGAAACAGTTTGCATTTTAAATGTTCTAATGTATGACTGGATGAGATATTAATGACATTTATGTGCAGGTATGTTGGTGTGAATATGAATGTATATGAATCCCCTGTTTATTATGTTTGTTTCCTGGTGCATGCAGCTGCTCTGGGTGAACACTGTGTATGTTCATATACAGTACACACACACACACACACACACACACACACACATATATTTGAAAAATTATTATTTATTTTTTTAATGATTTGTGTGGATTTATCCTTTTGAACAGCATAGTATCAGAGCACTGTTGGTAAATGTTTTAATCACTGTGCTAAGCATACAGAATATGTTTAGACTAGTAGTTATCATGGCTGTTCTGCTCTCATCTTAGGGACGTGACACTGATGGTTTGCTGTGGCCAGTTTCAGGCTGTCAGCGAGCTTCTGTTGGGCTAGTTTTTGCAGTGTTTGCTATTCTGTTGAATTGGCATGGGTGAGAGAGACCATTCTGATTGTCTGTTCAGCTTAGTGAATCACGGCCATCGTCAAGAGGGGGATGCAAGAGGGAGAGCGCTTCTCATTCCAAGCCCATAAAAGTTTAAAAGGTCAGCTGGAAAAAAAGAAACTGAAACCTGTGGTGAGCGAACGTGGACTGTTAAAATTTTTAATATATACATAAATACATGTCTGGAATGAATTAAATAAACACTTCGCACCTTTCTTCTTCTGTTGTGAAAATAAGAAAGGCCGTCACACCTACAACATGGCTCCTTCATTGTTCTCATTGGCTGATCAGTGATTTGGGCTGCATTAATTGGTTACACTGATAAACAGTGATGAAGTAGTAGCTGAACTTAGTCTAGTATAATTAATCTCAGATATTTCCTCTTGTCTTTTGGATCGTGTCTTTTCTGTTGTGTTTTTCCACTTTCCCATTCGCAGTCTTTTATTGACTCTACTGACCCCTAAAGTGAAAGCCAGACAAGCATTGAGGCAGCTGCAGGCAGCAATACTCTTTCCTTTTGCAACATCACACTTACCAAAAAAAAGTGTGTCACTTAATAGCCTACTTTGAGACCTATAACTACAATATGTGAACTATCAGTCATAAAGGTGGATAATTCTGCCTTTCTGAGTCTAAGTCACAACAGTTGTTCTTTAAAAGAATCAATCATCAAAGTGGAAACTCTGAACTTTATGTTGTTCATTAAGAAAACCCCTTTTCCCACAATCACTCTTGGACATGAGTATGTGATGCCTCAACAATTTTCTTGGTAAAATCAAAGGTTCTTAACTACTTTTAAGTAAAGCAGCTTCCTGTTCAGTTACTTCCTGTTTAGTAGGAAAACAGAGGAAGTAAGTTGCATGCAAGGAGCCTGTGAATCCATTTCCATAGACTGGGAACAATGCAATAATGCCCTAATGCCCTCCTGAGAGAGTTTACCTCCAAAACCATTGGAATGACAAGAACAATTTAATTTGATTGTATTTATACCTTGCTAGATCCGACAGCATTGAACATTGTTGCTAGTTGGTTTGGCCCCATGTGCTTGAGGCACTGCTGCCTATGGCTACCACTGTGGACCATCTTTGATAAAGAGTGTGAGCAGTCAAAGAGGTTTTGGACTACAACATTATGGTGCCTTATGGCGTATTGCTATAGACCTACTGAAGCCACCCACAAATGGTTTGGGGAGGTTCATCATGTTTATCTGTACATTGTATTATAAATATTTTTAATCTGTAAACTGTACTATAACTATACTCACCGCAGCATTCCCACTCTGTTCATACTGTATCAGTACAGTATACATACCCAGTCTACCCAGTCTTTTGCTTTTATGTTTCAGCACTGTGAGGTTCTGTGAAGTGGCAAATCTGAATCATGTTTTGGATACAAAAATTTTCATATCAGTCATTATGACACATTTTGCATAAAGCAAGAGACCAATGAAAGTGAGAGCAGGTGAACAGATTCAATTATATATTCAGAGTTTTCTTTTACAGTCATAGAGCAACATGAAGATGGACAGAATCTTACTGGGTGTCTTCTATCTCTCAGGCCAGTCAAACATTTTAACAGTGTATTCAACCAGTAACATATAACACTCTAATACTAGAAAGTTGTTTTTGTTTTTTAGTCCTACATGTTCAAAAATACTAATAATCCAGTTTTCTCTCAGGGTGGCCCATCTTCTCCATGTGCATTTTTCATCAGTATCACTATGTTCCTGATTTAAGGACTTGGGGCGAAGCTAAGACCTACTGTAGAAACACATACACAGACCTGGCCACCATTGAAAACACTACAAAAATGACCCAGTTTATCAACACTGTTTCATCTGCCGGTTACAGCTCTGAGGTCTGGATTGGTGTTTACTTTAATCTCAACTGGATATGGTCATACGACATCACAGCTGATTATTGGAGTTGGGAGAACCAAACACAAAATGAACCTTTTTTAATTTATTATGTGTGTGAAAGCATTTCAAACAGTGGAGGACAGAGTGAAAACTGCTCAGTGAAACATCCGTTCGTCTGTGATAGTGGTGAGTACACAGCATTGTTCTCCATATATTTTGAAATTCAGTGTATATATATATGTATATGGTACATATACAGTGTATGTATGTTTTTAAAAGAACAAATTTCTTATCAAACTCAAACTGCAGGAACGCAGCTTATTCTGGTAAAAGAAGCATTGGACTGGTTCAGAGCGTGGAGATACTGCAAGGAGAACTTCACAGACCTAACCACGCGATGGAACGACGTGCAAAACCTGATGTCAAGCGGAGATCTAGCATGGGTCGGCTGTATCGCACATCCTCAGGTTTACTGGTCTGATGGCAGCAGCTCCTCATTCAGATACTGGGATGACGTAACGAAATTGTTTGGCGTTGTGTACATGATGTATGGCGTTGCAGATCTGCAGAAATCAGGAAAATGGAGACTTCTACTCGATGAAGAAACATTGCCATTTGTCTGCTACAGCGCATCCCAGGTTCCTGTGCTCAGTAAAACAAATGACCCTCAAGTGGAGCTGATGAGTAAAAAGGGTATTTACTGTACAGCAATTACAGAATTAATACCACAGCAGGCATAAGTTGTTTTTCTCTCTCTGTGTCCAAGTTTTTCACCTGAGGATGAGCTCCTCTGTGGATCTGAATGACCCGGCTGTGAGAGCAAACGTCCTGACACAGGTAAATGTACAAAATACAGACTTTAGAGACTGTAAACGTTTGACTCTGACTTGAAATTATTTGTCGTGTTATCTAATGGATAATAACTAAGGGGAGTAGCAAAAAAGCTAAAAATCTACGCTGGAGTTTATTGAGTTTATGCAAAACAGCTGAGCCATGCATACAAATAAGATTTAAATTCTGAGAAACCTATTCATTGATTTGTCAACACTGCCTTATCAGGATAACTTAAGTTATGAGAATTTCTTTTTAAAATCGACTACATGACTATTAAAGCTACAGTTAAGTAGCTTTTTTATTTTTTTAAGAAACATCTTCTAAAATGTATTTTATTGTGAAGAGGTGCTGTTTTCAACATTGTTAGTGAGGCTCAACTTTCTAACCACTCAGAGAATTTCAGTATTTTCTGCTTGATTAGTTAGCTGTGTATTTAATACCTGAAGGGCAGTAAAGTGCAAGGTGGAAGGTAACAGAGTATATTAGAGCAGGGAGAGGAAGGGCTGATTCAGCTGCTGATTTTAACTGTCATAATAGCACTAGCATACATTACACACCGTAGCTTTAATTAAACAACCTCCCTGGTCGCTGCTGCTTCAATGTATTGAAATGCATTCTGGGTAAAGAGAAAACTTTACAGTATTTGTTTCTGCAGTTTTGTGAAGTGGTCGTCATTTTTACATGTTCAGTATGTTAGATCACAGAGAGTCTGATGATCACTAAGTGTTTCCATATCGCTTTATGTTTCCCAGCTCCAGGACAAACTGCAAGAGAAACGAGTGAGTGCAGTGACTGTGGAATGGGGAGATCAGCCTGGTGGGAACGTTTTCCTCAAGGAGGAAAAAAACTGATGTAACTGATGATGGATGTTAAAATCTGCCAATACCTTAAGTACATTACCTTGTAGTTATCATAAAAAATATACTGTGTGAAACTGAATCTGTAACTAAAACCCTAAGAGTCTGTCTTTAAATGTCAACATTAGTTCACATTAGTTGTTGAAATTGTTGACACATTGCTCAAAATATAAATAATGATTATGTGAACATAAACTGAATTTAGTATGCTCTTATTATAAAGATTGAAATTGAGTGTGAAATTCACATTTTAGATGAAGTGACTTTATGAATTGATAGTGTCTGTTTGATCATTGTCTTGCTACATGATAAAGCTCCTACCAATTAGTTTTGTTTCATATTTGTGATGCAAATTAGCATGTAAAATGTTTCTGTACACCTCTCAGTGCATCTGTGCTGCTACCATCACAAGTTTTATTATCAGTAATGATTACTGAGCTCTTGTAGGAACAGCCATCACCGGCCCATCACTTTGGTAGAGCTTAATCTTGTTCTCATCAGCTGAACTGTTGTGGCTCCTCTCTGTACCTTCTGCAAAGTCAGAAATCATTTTTTGATCTTACTGCGATGAGGGGTTTGCATCTTGTGGTCTTGCTCCTCATGAAGCCTTCTTGAAATGGTGGATTGTGACACCTTCACCCCTCTTTGTGGAGGTTTGGGTGATGTCACTGACTGCTTCTCTCAACATTTGTTGTTGTTGCACTTGTTATGTGCATGTTGTTTAGTACACCAGTGGTTTCTATTTTCAGGATGTTCGAATTGTTGTAATAGCTTTCTCCAGTTTGTGAAAAACAAACTCGCCCCAAAGTTTCAATACTTCCAGTTGGGTCTGCACCTGTCACCTAAGCTTATTAAATGTCTGTTTATGAATCAAAATGCAGATGTGTTTGAATGCATATGTTATTGCTCTGAAAGAAGAAGATAAAGTGGGTAGAAGTAGTAAGAAAGATTAAATAAATGTACATTAATGGTCTACAAAAATTGTCCATCCCTTGATCAATTTGCCTCCCTCCACATGTCTTGACATGCAAGTACGATTCCCAGTGTGATTAGCATAGCAGAGTTCCACTCTCCTGTCCCACAAAGTTTGTTCAGTTTAGCCTACATAACAACTACAGGAATAATTAAGTCTGCCATTTTAAGGTCAAGGTTAAGGCTGATTTATTGTCATTCAACATGTTAAAAACATGGCAGAATAAAATTTGTTCTCAGGCCTGCATCAAAATAAATTAGCGACAATAGTACATACATTAATCTCTGGAAATTCAGATCTTTCTGGGCAACCACTCTCCTCAGCATTGCTAACACCTACGGTGTCTGCAAAAAGCCTTGGGGTTTGGATAGATGACAACGGTCCTGCAGGTTCACTCTCTATAACATTCGAAAGATTAGACCTTTTCTCTCACAACAGGCTGCACAGCTCCTCGTCCAGGCCATGATCATCTCTAGACTCGACTATTGTAAAACTCTACTGGCTCCAGATGGTCCAAAATGCGGCAGCCCACCTAATTTTCAACCAGCCGAAAAACATCCATGTCACACCCCTTTTCATCTCTCTCCACTGGCTCCCAGTAGCTGCTTGCATTGAGTTGTAAATGGAAGTGTACCCTCTTATTTCAACACGCTATTAGTAAGCTACATTACTGCACGCTCACTCAGATCTGCAATGGAAATGAGACTAAAAATTAATTCTTCATGCAGTCTTTGATCCCAATCGAGACAGAGTTACCTTCCTATCCATTTTTTTGAGTTTATCCACAGTGAATCCATAAAAAAGTTTTGCATAGCTTTAGCCCTTCTAAGGCGAGATTTGATAAGCAAAGCAGCAGAATTTCTTCCGAAAACAGAGGGTCAAAAGTTCGTCTAATGAAAGATAAGCTGGCATAAAGTCTGGCCAAATGGAAAAGCATGCTGCAAGTACTGTTGCTTCAGAAATAAGCCTCGCAACAAGGATTTCACTTCCACATACCACACTGGAAAATCTGAATCAGAAGTGTGGGTTTCACATACTCATGCACAAGTAAGTAGAGTAAGTGTCAGCAGGGGACCAGAGCCTAGTTTATAAGGCCAACACCAACAGGATGATACTGTTCTTATAGCATGGTTCTGATGGAGCACAGTCTTTTGCCAGGTAGGGTTTTTTTTTATTCTTGTCCAGGGAGGGAGGTGGTGGCCAGACTACAGCCAATCACCCTCTCAGATGAGCTAGTTTTAAATTCTTGCCAGTACTACTACCACAAGCTCCATCACTCCATATTGTTCACTTACTCTTGGCTTCATGTCTCGTTCATGTTCATGTTTATTACCTGTATGGAGTTGAAATAAATTGAAAACACTTATTACTTATTATGTGAAAAACAGACTAAAGGCAGTGGTTCCCACTGCATGGATGGTGGTCCCACAGAGCTGATGATTTGCTGCATGTTAATTGCACTGAACACACACTCACGGTCTGTATTACTTGCCAACGGTCTGTCCACTGCAATGACCAATTTCCTCATCTAGTTGAGATTCTTCCTCCTCCACTCGCCTTGGTATCAGTGAAGCCAAACTGTGCCTCTTGTTCATTAAAATGTAGTAACATGACAGAGCCTTCTTCTCATCTTCTGCATTCTGATTGCTGTGGTCCTGTTTGTCAGAGTCAGGGGTGGTCCTTGCCTGTTTGGTGCCCTGGGCGAACACCCCCTCTGCCGCTTCCACACACAGACATAAAACAAAATAATGATGGTACATTAACATATTTGATTGTAAAAACTGTTGTTGGAACCATACTGAATTTTACCAAATAAACATACAGTACAGGCCAAAAGTTTGGACACATTCAATTCATTCAATGTTTTCTTTATTTTTATGACCATTTCCATTGGTAGATTCTCCCTGAAGGCATCAAAACTATGAATGAACACATATAGAGTTATGTTCTTAGCAAACTGAAAACATCTTTTCTATTCTAGTTTCTTCAAAATAGCCACCCTCTGCTCTGATTACTGCTTTGCACACTCTTGGCATTCTCTCCATGAGCTTCAAGAGGTAGTCACCTGAAATGGTTTTCCAACAGTCTTGAAGGAGTTCCCAGAGGTGTTTAGCACTTGTTGGCCCCTTTGCCTGCGGTCCAGCTCACCCCAAAACACATTGAATTAGAAGGTGTGTCCAAACTTTTGGCCTGTACTGTATACATAAACATAATAACTTACATATAAATTGGAAGAAATAGATGTTTAAACATAAAACAAGGACACACAGAAGTCAAAATAAGATACGTACGTAACAATAACTATATTAAATAAGTATAAAAGGCGGATACAATTAAAATAAGTCACCTTTCTTATACATTGCACATTTGTGCAGATGCAAAGCCTGTTGCCTTGTGGTTGCAGACCTATCTCTGTCTTTTTGAGGAGACTGACTGCTACATCCACATGAGACTGCATTAGCTTACTCACATGTTGGGTTTGGTTCACGATGTCATACACAAATCTGTATGATCTCACCTCCTCAGACAAAGAAAGCCTCTCTCACTGCAGATGCTTGAAACTCGTCAGTGTAAGTTAGCATGTATTTTCAGGATAGCCTATCTCTGAGTGAAGGCTGAAAACAAATTGTAAAGTTTTAGCAAAATCCCAAAGTAACTTCATCAGTAGATCCCTTTGCAGCATCAGCCACAAACAAATTCAGTGTATGAGCTCCACAGGGAACAAAGAGAGCTCTAGGATTCAGTTCCAGGAGCCTTGTTTTTTCCCCTCATGTTGGCCCCACTGTCATATGACTGACCTCTGTAGTCCTCAAAGGGAATATTCAGCTCTTCCAGCCTGTTTAAAATCATGGACTCAAAAGGGCTTCTTTTGTAACGGCACAATCCGAATCACAACTGACAGCTGTTCAGTGTGGCTAATATCTTGAGTGAAATCTAGAATTATGGAGAAAAAGCAGGCGCACCGAGGGCCCTCGCACTCACTTCCTGCATATATTGGTGTGATAGAATTTAGAAAACACATCGGTGAAAATTATAAGTCTATGTCATAATGTCTGGTGCTTTTGTGTTTGTTTTAATCTTTGATGCCGCCCTGGGCAACGGCCCGTATCGTCCATATTAAAAAAACGCCACTGGTCAGAGTTCAGGACTAGTCATTTGATCTTTAAGTCTATTGTAAGCTTCTTTTCTGTTGGCTGTGACACTATTTGCTGTGGTTGTTCAGACTCTTTAATATGCTTTGCCACTGCTTGGATGAACTGAACAGAGTCAGTGATGGGAGACTTGCCAACTATTAACTTTCTGCCAGGTTTGCTTCAACTGCATATTGTCCTCGGTATGTACTAAAGGTTTCAATGTATTTGACATACATGATCATGATTTCATGGCCTTTTAATAGTGGGGTTTCCTTTCTTCCAGTTATTTTTCTAGATAGAACAACATTGAATTTGGCCCCCTCTGCACTGCGCCAGATAACAGGGAACTTGCTGTAGAAATGCACCTTTGTGCATGAGAAGAGGCAACATATAGTACAGGTAAATTAAAACCTTTTTGAGATCATCATGCAATGGTTATTATCATCTTTGTAAAGGTAGAAACAAGGCATGGTCCTTTCCTTTAAACTTTCTGTCAGATTGTGGTTGTTGTGAATGGTGGACCCAAATGCAGACCAGGACAAGAGAGGGTTCAAACAAAAGAGA
>JAUYWH010000010.1:14995427-15006725 GCA_034779795.1 Ctenopoma multispine | reverse complement strand
ACTGTTGGGTTTTCTACATTACTCTGTATATATTTATATAATGTGTAAGGTCTTAAACCTTACACTGTAAAGTGCCCATAAGATGACTTATGTTGTGAATTGGCGCTATATAAATAAAGTTGAATTAAATTGAATTAATAAATTGCTTAATTAACTGATATGAGTAACTATGCAGTTCTTTGTGCAAATAACCAAACATATGAACAGAACAGATCAAATGACCTCGGAATACCATCTCTGAGACCTTAGTGCATCTTTGTGTGCAAATCTCAAACAATAATAACAATAAAACTGAAACACAAACAACTACAGGTCAGGACAACCACTGTCCAACTATCTTACAGAATTTGTGCCAGGAAAACAAGCCTGTCAACACTGTCAGGCTTCAAGGATTCTCTATTGCAGGTTACATTGTTCCCACTGCAACTAAACATCCTTTCAGAAGAGGACCTGGTGCCTGGCACACAAAGGTACTTGTTAGCCAGATGGCACCGTACTTGATAAGCAACCTGATGTTCTTCCCACCATTTTAGAGGAGCAGCGTCACTCTCTACACAAGGGTTACACAGGTAGTTAGAAAATTGATTTACCGCTTCCTCCCGCTGTGTGAAAGTGGTTCTGGTGTCTGTGCTGGTCTGGGAGAAGCTTGCCAATGATCTTTTCCATTTAGCTTCCTGAGGCTCTTCTGCTTTCCTGTTGGGTGAAGACTCAGTCACTGGTGAGTCAGGCAGCTCAAACAAACAGACCGGAGACTCTGCCTCCAGAGTGACTTTATCTTAGCGCATCTATTTTCTCACTTGGGACAATGTTTGTCCCATTGTCGGCTGTTATGGCAACAAGTCCTGTGGGCTGGAGCTTCCAGTTTGTGATAACATCCTGAAGTGCTTCAGCTATAATCTCTCCAGTGTAGTCTTGCGGAAAGTAACTTGTCTGGAGACAGTCTCTTTTCAGCTCCCAGTCTTCAGTGAAAAGTATAGTTACACTCATGTAGGACTTGCAAGTTCTGCAGGACCACAGAATGTATTGAAACACTTTGGAAAGCCGGGCAGGGAGATGCTCTCAAACTTTGGTATACATTCATTATAGTATTTCTGACTGTGTAACCAATATCTTCAGTCCAAAGTTTTCAGCAGCCATATGAAGTAGTGGTGTGCCATACTGCAAGCTTCGATATCCATTCGATACCAATTAAATACAGGGCCAGTATCACCGATACTGATCTGATACTAGTACTTTATAAGGGCAGCCTGCCGGAAAATACACCACCATTGCATAAAAGTAAATTAAAAATGTTTTAATAGCTTTAAAATCATTAGAATCGCTGTAAAAAGACAACCAATCTCACAAAACATGAACAAGCAAAAACACCAATGTTATATTAACATCCAGATCCAGGATACCTCTCTTGAACCAAGAAACAATAAGTGAAGTTATAGGACTGATGCTGGTTAGTGGTGTAGGTTTTATGCCTGTGACACTTTCGCTGAGAGATTTTCCTTCTCTTCTCTCCATTTATTTTGTAACTGTTCATGCTTTTTCCAACTCTGTCTCCTAAAAATTTCGTTTGCATACAACTAAACTGTAATTCCGATCACGTTTTTGAACAGGACAACGTATTTGTTATGTTGTACTGAAATTTATTTTTGTCAATGAATGACACAAATTAATGTGAAGCAATGCTGTTTTCTGTGCAGACAGAAATGCAGGAGACCCGAGTCCTACACCAAAGTCCTCTGTCTATCACCGTACGGTAGATGACATGACACTCATGTTAACTGAGAATCTTCACAGACATGTTGATGTGAGGGGAGCGATGTTTGTACTGGGAGGTTTACTTTCTGATGGAACAGTCGATACTTTGGATCCATCCTCCCATCACTAGTGTAAAGCCGTCTTGTTTTACTGTTGATGCGGGGATCATGTCTTTAGCGATATGAAAAGCTACTGCTATGTTTATCAACCAACTCCTCTTTCTCACCACCCCTCCTGCTTTCTTCTTTTTCCTTGCTGCTTTGTTGAAGCAGTGTGAAGGGGCGAGCTGTGAGATATGTTCAGAACGGGAGGGCGACAGGTGGAGCTGTTTTTGAGTTGTCAGAGAGCGAAACAAGAAAGTGTTATGATAATGTCTCATTTTATATCTCATTTAAAAGTATATTGATAATTTTAAAACATCGATATATTGCCCAGCCCTACTTACTTGAGCTTTTTATTATGCCCTTGTAACCCCCGCCTATATTTTAGCCTGCAGCAGTCCTGTCACACCCTTATTTGTATTTTAGCACATGGTTTATTTTACCTTAATTTGTGATTCTATTGGTCCTCTTGCATGCTTACCCACATTTGAATACTTCGGTTTGCCTAGCTCCAATTTAGCCTCACTTTCTTTTTAGCTCATTGCTTGATCTATGTTTCTCTATTTTTGTTTTTATACATGGACAACTACTAGGAGTGATTTTCGTTTTGTTTAGTTATTTTATGTTTATGGTCTTTTTGTTATGTAACATACTCTTTTCTGTCACACAAAATGCACCAAGCCTGCCGGATTACATTGTGTGTAGTGGACCTCTTAAAACGGTTTCAACGAAAAGTCAACAATAGAACATTTGCAAATAAGAAGTGTTAGTTTTAGCCAAATAATTTGCACAAAGAAATGTAAAAATCATGGTATGTATCTTGCCTCAGTCAAAGCTGTGACTAAGTCTGCAGTGTTGCACTCTGCCCTCGTAACATTTCCCTTGAGAAGCTGCCACTCAGATGGATCCTCGTCCGCAAGCTCCAGATGGGTTCTCTTGCAGAGTTTCTTTGGATGTTAGAAGGGGCTGAGGAGCTGCAGTGATATGCCAAAAACCAAACTGTAATTGCAATTGCTTGGACAGCTTCAGTCAACAGAACAGTCTGACATTAGTAAAATTCCAATTTTGAAAAAATTAAGTTTTAGGGGTAAAAGATAACGTTTCAATAGTTATCTTTTATCCCTATATAAATAAAATTGTCATTTAAAAACTGAATTCTGTATTTACTCAAGTTATCTTTGTCTAAAAATTTGTTTGTTAATGTGAATCAAAGTAAAAAACAGAAAGGGGGCAAGGCTATTAAGAAATGCTGCCAACATTTTTAAACTGACCTTTTTTCCCTAAAATCGTATATTTTCTCAGTGTTGTTTTTTGATGTTGTACTTTGAATAAAATATGGGTTTGTGAGATTTGCAAATCATTTAATTCTGTTTTTATGCAGAACTTACTCAGCACATGAACTGTTCTGCAAAAAGTGTTGTACAATCTTAGTCATAAACAGTAAAGTTAAAGTAAATCCAATGGTGATTATCATCTGTGTTAAGGCCCTTTTCTTTAAACTTTCCTTGAGAAAAGATGGTTACTTCTGAGATTTAGATCAATATTTTTTTATGTTGCTCTCCAATTCTCACTTTGTGCGGGAGAAGGACTTTCAATTAAAGCCTTTTATCAATTTAGATTTCCTCAGTTTTGAGGTATCACTGTCTGATGTTTTATATGATTCATAGGATTATTTTTAATATACTGATATTGTCTTTTAATGTGTGTTTCATTGCTGTTTGTGTTTTATGAAGGAGATGTAGGACTAGGAATATTTATTGTTTTCAGGTCTCTCCTTCAAAAGAGATATTGATATCAGAAATACTACCTGAATAATAAAGTTTATAGAAAAAAAAAAACAGAGCACATTATGGTGATCTGAGTATGAGTAAAGATATTGTAGCTTTTGCATTGTGTGTTGTTAATATACCCTTGAGCGAAAGAGAATGGAGACAAATGTGATGTTCAGACACCCTCAAGGAGTGTCTGGGTGGCGTCACTGGATTTGCGACATTTGGTTGAGCAGCAGAGCTTGAAGTAGCAAACCTGCATGATTGGATACAAACACTTTTATGTCATGTTTTGCATGAAGAGGTCAACAGACCTATGACCTTTCCTCCTCAAAAGTTAGATATTCAGAGCTTCCTTTTACAGTCCACCAGAGCATCAGAATGATGGATAAGATCTTAATGGGCGTTTTGTTTCTCTCAGGTGAGTGAAATCCTTAATCTCAGTGTTTACTTATGTTTATTATTGAATAATACTGGTAGTACATTTTAAAATTTGTAGCCATCATACATGTTCAAGCATATTGAAAAAAATCTATTTTCTCAGGGTGGCTTATCTTCTCCACATGCGTTTTCCATGAGTACCACTATGTTCCTGTGTCAAAGACATGGAGTGATGCTCAGACCTACTGCAGACAGACATACACAGACCTGGCCACCATTGAAAACACGACAGAAATGAACCAACTTATCAGCACACTTTCATTTTTTGGCTACAGTTCTCAGGTCTGGATGGGTGTGTACTTTAATATCGACTGGGCTTGGGCACAATCCCTCCCGGCTAACTATTGGAACTGGGAGAATCAAACTGAAAATGAACCTTTCTTAGTTTATTATTTATGTGGCATTGTATATAACTCTTCAGCATCCTATAAAAGTTGCTTATTGGAACATCCGTTCATCTGTGATGATAGTGAGTGCAGTATTTTCTTTCTCACTTATTTTGAAATTCTGTATTCAGTAAATACTGTATACTGTACGTTCTAAGTGACTCTGCATTATCTATGTTCCCAAACTGCAGACAAGCAGCAGCAGATTTTTGTGAATGAATCACTGGATTGGTTCAGAGCTTGGAGGTACTGCACAGAGAACTTCACAGAACTAACCACTCAGTGGTCCAGTAAAAACACGTCACGTTTGATCCCTAATGGGATGAAAGCATGGTTTGGCTATATTGGACATCCTAAAATTTACTGGTCTGACAGCAGCAGCTCATCATTCAGATACTGGGATAACTTTACAAAACTGAATGGTGTTGGAAACCAGATGTGTGGTGTTGCAGATTTGCAGAGATCAGGAAAATGGAAGTTGTTGCCCTGTGGTACAAAACTACCATTTGTCTGCCACAACACCTCTCAACTTCCTATACAGCAGAACAGTATAACAGGTACTTACAGTAGTTTCACTTTTGAGATCCCCAAATTAAAACCACATCAACTTATGTTGTGTTGCACTTTTTGTGCTTAAGTATTTAAGCTGACGATGAGCTCCCCAGTAGATCTGAATGACTCCGCCGTGAAAGCAGACATCCTAACAAAGGTAACTCTCCAGAATCTAGCCTTAAATAGTTTTAACTCATTTTGAAAATTAGTATCTGTAAGCTTAATCACATTTTAATTCATTTCATCATTTTTTTGTAATAACATGCCCTCTCTGGTACTGGTAAACTGATACCTGTCATCTTTTGGCATTTTCAGTGATTCACTTTTATTTTAAGTGAATGATGGAGTCTGATAGACTGACAATAATTTTGGATGAATGTTTTGAATTTTCCCAGCTCCAGGACAGGCTGCAGGAAAATGGAATAAACCCAGTCACCCTGAAGTGGAAAGAACAACCTAATAGGAAAATGTTCAACAAGGAAGATTTAAGCCAGTGTTAAACACTTTCTTTGTCTTTAGTCTTTAACATTGTGTGAAATATTCATAATGATTGTGTGAACACAAACTGTATTTATCTCCACCTGTCAACTGCATTTAAAAACTAATGATTTAGTTTTTTAATTCCGTTGCCTTGCCTCTGTGCCAGCTGGGAATAGAATAGGAGGTTATTTCTGTTCTCTCCCACAAGGAAAGCTGTACTAGAAAGTCTTTGTTTGAAGATAACACCCAGTCATCTCCAGAACCTTTTTGTTGTCTGGCAGCTGGGTTTTTATGGCCAACCTGTCAAAGATATCACAACATTTGGAGTAACCCTACATGAAAACGACAGGAGATCACCTATAACTGAGTAACTTGTTTGCTATAAAATTCAATTGGGCAACAACAGAGTGATAAATATTGACAGAATCCTTCCTTGCCACTGTAGGTCCATTCATGCCACATATTTAAATACAATTTTATTTATGTAGCACCAAATCACAAGTGTCATTTCAAGGCATTTCACATAAGGTTAAAACCTTATAGACTTATAGCAACATTTATTAGGGCTGTTTGTGACTTTTATTGCCAAGAAGAAAACATGTATCCTTTCAGTAACATGAAAGTGCTGAATAAAATGTATTTAACTATTATTAACCAGTTCTTAATGCTCTTTATAACCCTTGAAAACAGGTATTCATTGTGTAGCACTTACAAAATGTCATGCCACAATCCCTGGTCTCTTTTCCTGGTTCCCTGAGCTCTCAGTCTCTCCTTTTGGTCACGCCCCTCGCTCACCTTTCCCTCACTAATCATCCCCAGGTGTTTCTAATTTCCTTTTCAGCCACTCCCTATTTAAGACCTTACACCGCTCACCTCCTGTCGGCTCATTGTGGTTGTTTTCACTCTGTTCAGTTATGTCAAGCTCGTCTCTCCTCTCTATCTCTCCCCTCTTTCTCTCCCCTCTTTGGATAAAAGCGTCTGCCAAGTAAAGTAAAGTCTTGTCCTTCATCTCCACTGTGACCTCGCAGCCCGATCGTCACTCTCACCAATCCTTCTTCTTGGACTCTTCCCTTTTTCTCACCTCTGTAAGTGGTTCAGTTTTGGTTAGTTTTATCATTATTAGTTTTCAGCCCACCTATTCTTCACTCTGTATAGCTTACCTTTCCTGTCACTTATTCTGCTCCCTGGTTAGTTTTATATTTGTTAGTCTATTAGTTTCCCCCTCTGTCTTGTCCCTCATCATCATTGTTCTCACTCTTTATTATTAGTTGGCCTCACAAAAAGTTCCTCATCATTATTGTAACTCTCTGGTTAATGGGTCCATTACCCCACTACCACGATAGACCTGACACAAAATGAAGGGAATATAGACAATGCGTTACTTAGCAGTCGCACTTTTATTTGTTACCATAGCCTCACTCTTTTTATTCCTTATTTTACCGCAGCTCCACTCTTTTCATTTATTTTCTCACAGCCCCATGAGCAGATTGCAGCCTGCAGGTTAATGATGACGTAATTATCATTCGACTCCCCCGACACCTCGGTCAACAGCAAAATCAGTTGTTAAGAGACACGCGAGAGATGAAAAATGGATAATAAAAAGCACAAAGGTGGCGCTGAAAAGGCCAAAATTTAAAAAGAAAGCTCTAGAAACTGATGCGACCAAATGTACTAAGCTGAGTAAATTTTTCGTTAAAACCAGCGGCGGCAAGTTAGGAGCAGCGCAAAACATCGATCTCTGCAACCCACCGTTCATTTTGATGTATTGAACTTTTTCTTGTACTGTAGCTCTTCAACAGCCTCTAGTCCAGTTTGCTGCTAACAGTGAGGAGCCAGGTTTGGATATTCATGAGCAATAATTCTTACAGAAAATAGATTCTGATGTTGTTAAACATTACATTGTGTTAACTGTTCAAATAAATCTTCACTGTGAAGCAACACTTAGGCTACTGTATTTGCACTGAATTGGAAACAACGTTATTTTAATATATATAAGGTCTAAGGCTTGAAACTCCAGGGCTGAAAAGGAGTCCCACTCCGGCCCTGCTCTTAATGGCTCGTTAAAATTAATTTACTTTACCTTTCTTTGTTCCCATGTCCTGGTGAGTTCTCCTACTGGCCAAAAGATCGGATAGCTGTTCAGAAGGCTTCATATACACAATCTTCAGGAAGTGAGACAGGCCATATGTGTGTGTCTAGGAAGGGAGTTAGCCAGGTTATGATTCATTACCTTATTTTGAGGATTTGTTTGATTATCGTATTTGGTTAGATTGTTAGATTTGTTTTGTAAATGCTTCCTTTGTTTATCTTTGTATATGTATTGAGCTTATTATTAGATTAATGTCCTCTGTCTGTCTAATGAGGCTATCCTTTGTCTTTATATACTATCTTTATATATTATATATATATATATTTGTTGTAGTAGTTAGGTTGTAGTAGTAGTTACGTTAATATAAGTGGCGAGTTACCATTTTTTATTTAGTTTATGTCATAGGGCCCTGTTTTTGAAATTAATTTCTTGCCTTCAGTTATATGTATTTTGAAGTTTAGAACTTGGGGATTTTGAACAAACTGATTTTTGCCTTCAAAAAATGGTGGTCCTGAGCCGTACTGCTTGGTCCCTGACAGGTAGTAATAAAATAAAATGGGACTTCTCTCTATACACATTTTGTTAGTGCTGCTTTTGGCGCTATAGATCATAGCAGTTTATTACACAGATTGGAACATGTCATTGGGATTAAAGAAACAGTAGTAAGCTTGTTTAAATCTTATGTATCAGATAGATCTTTGTACATGTCAATGATAAGTCCTTCACACACACTAAAGTAAGTTATGGAGTTCCACAGGGCTCTGTGCTTTTACTAGTGATGTGTCATTCACGAATGAACTGGGTCTACGAGAAGATGCTTTGTAGTGAACGAGAAGAGCTGACTCTCGCCGGGAGGGCCAAATCTTGAGCTGTTTCAGCTCAGTCCTGCTGAATCCATGCAGGCAGGGGCGGGATTTTTGATGGGCACACTATGCGACCAATTGCATGCAAAGACAGAATAGAACAATACCATTATGTAAAATAAGAAAGGGCAGATGCTCCGACGACAGAGTGTAGTGGTAGAGGCCAGGTACACAGAGAGACTTAAATGCAAGTGTTTGGGAAAAAACATTTTTTGGACTAAAAACCCCAGAGATATTTTTGGTATCTTATCATATTGCTACTCTAGATGATATACCTCTGGCCTCAAGTACTACTGTGAGGAATATTGGAGTCATCTTTGACCAGGATATCTTCTTTACCTCATACATAAAAGAAATATCTAGAACTTCTTTCTTCCACCTTATGAATATTGCTAAAATTAAAAGCATACTGTCTCAAAGTGATATGGAAAAGAACTAATCCATGCATTTGTTACTTCTAGTCTCAACTACTTTAATTCTCTAATGATAGGATGTCCCAATAACTTACTAAAACATTTCCAGTTAATCCAGAATGCTGCAGTCAGAGTTTTGACTGGAATTTGCATGAGGGATCATATTTCTCCTACATTAGCTTCTCTCCATTGGTTCCTTGTGAAATCTAGATTAATGTTTAAAATATTTCTCCTCACATGTAAAGCATTAACTGATCAGACTCCATCCTAACCTTAATTACCTCATATTATCTCAGCAGAGCACTTCATTCTCAGTGTACAGGTCTACTTGTGGTTCCTAGAGTTTCTAAATGTAGACTGGGAGGCAGAGCCTTAAGGTATTAAGCTCCTCTTCTATGGAACCAGCTCCCAGCCCAGGTGTAGGAGGCAGACACTCTGTCTACATTTGAGACTAGACTGTAATCGTCAAACAATTCATGCACGTTGTTTTCAATGAGAGAACACACACCGTCAATGCCGGAGGGGGGCATTGCCCCCTTAAACAAACGTCCTGCCCCTTAAATCAAAAGATGGAAAAGGCACAAATGAGATGATGGATTTCACCACTTGTTTGCTCTTTCCCTCCGTGCTCTGTTTGTGCGCAGGCTCACACAGCTCTCAGCAGAGATCCCCCACTCCCCCCCCCCCCCCCAGCTAAACATCCGGTGTCAGGTTTCTCAGTAGCATAGCAGGGCAAAAGGAGCCGTGCTACAGAGGGAGACTTTGAGGAAGCAGCAGATCTCTGTCGTCAAAATCATAATGACTCACAAGATAATTAACAACTAAAAATACCAATGAAGTTCGCATCCTGCAACACATGACTCTAGTAAATGCAAAAATACCTCGCGGGGAAAACTCGTTAAAATGCTTCAACACAACGAATACACTACAGGTAAATGAGTAGTAGTTTCTTTTTCTTAAGCATTTTAGATCCAGAAAACATCCCATGCATGTTTGTTGGTCATACAGTCAGAAAGAAGAATAAGGCCAGAAATAATCAGTGTAATTATCAGCAACAATCATCATTGAGACATTTAGATACACAGTAGTTATAAGTAATAAAGATAGATATGTCATTAAGCTATGCCAGGTCTCATTCTGGAGCATTATAATATAAAACCTCGCATAACACACCAATCTTCTACCTGTAATAAATAAAAAATTTTTTAGCCAATCCATGCGAAAAACCCTGATGGGAGCCATCCCTAAAGTAAACCTTTTTAGTTTTGTGAATATTGTCTATAGTGAGAGGTCTTATTTCATTCTTACTTTATTTAACAAATTTATATAAGAATTAGGCCATCCAATTAAGATTCATTTGCTGGTTATAAAGAACTAGATGGATATTTTAAAAGTATCTCAGATACAGTGAGTCAAATTAATGTGTAAAAATTTCACCAGTTTCTGGCGTCATAATGTCCTGATTGATGGAATGTTATTCTTTCATGTCTGAAGAAGCTGTGTTAGAGAGTTTGGGGTTCTTTTTCACCAAGACCCTTCATTCTAAAAAGCCCTAAAAACACATTTTCAATTTATGACAAAAAGTTAAGAGGTCTGAATATAAATATCCTATTTATTTATTTATTTTCAGTTGATATAAGCCTGTTTAGATGTATGTTGAAACAATTTCTGATCTTTAAGCCTCTGCCTGTGTCTGTAAAGGGTATTATGCTACACTGTCTTGTGTCATTTTGTTATTATTTATATGCAGACTTTTTGTTATTTCTTGTATGTTTGCAAAAACTAGAGAAGTACCTTGATGAAAATAAAAAATATAAAATATAAATTTTTCTTGCGTAGTCATAACACTGAATTTCCTTCCTTACTCTCACGTGCTTGTTAACTATGCAGAGATTAAATTTAACATGTGGTGGTTATAGTGTGTTAGAAAACACATCACATGACCAGAAGCTTCTTATTTTAGGCTTCAACAGAACACACACACATGGTGTTTCATCTTTATTCATTCCACACAGATGGTTTGTTAGTACAGAGTGAAGATCAGACAGAAACATGCAGTGGACTGTTCATATCATTTTAACTCTCCTGAACATCTTGTGGATTCTCTTCTTTTTACAAACAGATCATTTCTCAGGTAAGAGAAGCTTACAGAAGTTTCTAGTATACTGTTAGTTTAAATTGTGAAATGTCCATATTGTTCATATTTAAATAATAATAATAATATATATACATCATTATTATTGTTTATAGATAGAGACTGGTTCTGCTGGAGGTTTCTTCTGTTAAAAGGGTTTTTTTTTCTCCACTGTTGCCTAGTGCTTGATTAGGTGAGACTGTTGGGTTTTCTACAAATATTCTGTATACTTATATACATACATAATTCAATTCAATTCAACTTTATTTATATAGCGCCAATTCACAACACAGGTCATCTCAGGGCACTTTACAGTGT
>JAUYWH010000010.1:14939838-14991816 GCA_034779795.1 Ctenopoma multispine | reverse complement strand
GTGTCTGAGGATTAGATGAAGCCTCATTCCAGGACAAAAAAGGAAAGTGTACTTTTTACACAGTTAAACTTGAAAACAGGCCAATTTTGACCCTAACACAACAGAAGGGCTAAGTTATAAAGTAGTAGACGATAATATTTATAATGCAGTAATTTAGTGCTGCTAAACCCAGGACACATGCAAAACCTAATTATTTGAATGGAATATTTAGGTTTTAATGCTACAAATTCTGCCTTAATTTACTGTTGTTGTAACTGGTCGAGTCAGGTACCCTTGTGATGTATGTTTGTAAAAGTGGACTCTGGCTGGAGGTGATTATGCAAGTCATAAGTTTAAGATTGGAGGCAAGAGATAACAGCTGGGATCTGGATCAGTTTGGGACAGAGTGTGCAACTTTGCAGACCCAACATGCACCACTGCAGACCTGGTACATGCCGAACTTGTAAGAAAACATTTGTTTTGTCAATTTTAGCCAGTACGTAAACCCATCACATAAAACCAAGACAGACATACAAGTTATGGGAGTGATTTATTTCAGGATGCAGGATGAGTGCACTATGCTTCCTGATGAAGACACACAGTTGTTCTTAAGAGCAAAATCAACAGATCAAACAAATCAGCAGAAAGAGGAAAATAATAAAAGAAAAACAATGTGGTCAAAAATACATGGTCGGTGCCATCACCTGTGACACTCATTCACTATCATATTGGAACACAATATTTGTCATTTTCCCCTTTGTTAAGGAGGATAATGATACAATGATGACACATCACTAGAAAACTAAACAAGTTGAAGAGAATATGTACAGAAGATGAATTCAGGTGTAAATCAGAACAAGTCAATGTGATCTACAAGACAAACCAAGGGGTGCTGATGTGTAGTGTCGGTAGTCTATAAAGGCCTTTCATCCAAAGACCTTTTTGATTTAGAGTCTGTAGAGTTTTTTCCAGTTGCTGTCCGGTACGTGTCAACGGCACAGCGTACATCCTTAGTGCAAACAAACAAACAGGAAGTCCTCGGCCGAAGGCAACAGAAATACTAAGCAGTGTTTACATATGCTGTGACAGAGAAACAGGTGTATCAAAAATATCCATATACAGTCGCCAATGTGTAGCTGTGAGTTTCTTTATAAGACAATGAAATAATTTCCAGTTAACAATAAAAACCATAAAATGATCGTACTTGTGAGATTACACTAAAAATACCAACGATGGATACATGTGAAGCAGGTAATAGTGTGGAGGAAACCAGAAATAGTGAGATTTATTTTCAAATTCAGGAAACTCACCCAACAAAAACTAACAAAAAACAAAACACCAACAACAACAAAAAAACGGCTGTGTATTTTGGTAGTAGTGTAAAACACTCATACACAAGTCAAAGGGAATATTTACAAAGTGGAGATTGTTCATATTTACACATTTACATACGACAAGTTTAACCTTTGAGGAGACACGATTCCACCGTGGGCTACGCCTAATATAGGCTGATACAGTAAAATATAAGAACTACACCTTCCCTCCATGACAACGACCTTTTTCTCCAAGGGAACGAGTCCGCTTTGACCTCTGACCCAAAAAGTGTAGAAAGGAGGAGGAGGAGGTTGGGGCATACTGTTACTAGAAATAAAAAATACTCGATAACAGGTAACGTCACTGAGCAGATCAACAGCTGCTGATTTAGGCACCATGGGACGGACGATGGGGGTGTTGATTTTGAACACCAGATGCCACACTTGTAAATGAGGACATGAAGGTAGCGGGATTCTGATATATGAACGAAGCTGCTGGACATACAGTTCAAGCTCTCTGAATACCTGTGAGTGGGAATTTGAGAAAGTGCAACACCGCCCTCTTGTGTTTGCATGTAATGCATGTGATGCAAATTCACAAGAGTTTATCATATCTGACATTTCATAGAGAGAATATTATTGCCTTTGCAGAGTGCTTAGTAATTGTGGGAATAAAACAGCAGAAGAAAAGTACAAATAAATTTGCTTTTTGACTGTCGTTATGCATGCTACCATTACTGTAGTGCTTTGAATTCATCTCAGCCAACTAGTTTCTGTAGCTGTGATTTCTTGGTCATGGATGATACAACTCTCTTTGACTGTGAATATACTGGATACCAGTGTGGTGAGTCTTGCTTGCTGATTTGTGTATGTCTACAAGTCAAAATACACATAAATGTTGTAGTTTTTTAAAAACACAGATGAGTGAGTATGCTTGGTGCAACGCCATCAAGATCTCCATCCTCACCGGGTGTCAGTGCAAGTTTCCAGGGCTGAAAAGAGGAAGTGGGCTTGCAGTGATTTAGAGTACTTTACATAAAGCAGAGTGCCTCCCATTCCCTGGCAGGAAGAGATTGAGAGGGTGGGGAGGAGGATGGAGGTGAAGGAGATGCCCCTCCACCAGATTCAGGCCCTCCAAAGATAAAATCTCACCAGAGCTGGAGCTGCAGGGTTGAGGAGGCCGTTGAGAGGAGGTGAAGAGTCAAATGAAGAGGAGGAAAAAAAAGAGAGCAGGAGAAAGGAGGAGGAAGGCAGAGTGGAGTCCCTGTGCTTGTTGGCCAGCTAGGCTAGCTCGTTAGCGTCACCATGGCAGCCATCAGCTGGTCAGGTAACTGTGTAGTTCTCTGGAGGTGATGCTCAGGACAACACCTGAATGGTTGCCTGGCAATGAGAGGGAGGAAGAAGCAGGACACAGACAAGCAAATGAGCACAAATCTACATAAAGACACTGGTGTTAAAGTTATCCTGTGGAGTTTCCTGGTACAGTTGGTGTTTTTCACCAAAACACACTGTAACCGTGAAGTCGAACACGTCGAGTGCATTTAACATTTGCCAAGCTGATTTTAGTTTTAAATATACTCATGATGGATGTGTTGAGGGCAACTGGATTCTCCAATTACTTGTGCTCTACTCCACAGGGTAGCTTTAATATTCATATCAGCTTAATGTCTTAATATTTATATGGAAGGAAATGTTGGTCATAGATACAGATGTAGTGGTAGGTAAAACAGTGGCACTGTTGCACTGTACATTGTCATATTGGACAGTAACTAGCGCACAATATTTGACTTTCCATATAAAATGTTTTTATTCCCTATCCGTATTCAGCACATACAGGCATTCAAAAAAATTAGTCATAATAATATTTTATATTATCACCACTGTTAACCTTCCACTACATCCTTTTTTCATACAACATTTAATCACTACGTCATGTCATGTCATCATCATATCTCTTTAGCTTTGCTGCAATTGGAATATGCTGCATATTACTTTTAGACAAGAGTGGATACATTTGGAAAATAATATTTAAAAAGTTGCTACAATTTAAAATCCCTCTTTTAGGAGACAATGACCTTTATATAATTAATAATGGAAGGGTTTGTTCATTATAACATATTCCTATCACGCAACTTTATTTTTTCCAGCTATATTTATTTATTGTTTTGTAAGATAACAACAATGATTAACAGTAATCCTAATCATTACAGCCATAGTCATAGTAAGAAATTGTACAGTTGGGGCGAGGGGTGGGTGCATCTGCTTGATTCCTACATCTAATAGAAACAAACATGATATGACATACTGTTGTAATATGATTTTAATGTGCTTGCAAATGCAAGTGATGACCATATGGTGCCCTGTGACCAACCCTGGAGGTAAAAGTAAAAATATGAATATTGGTTTAAAAGCAAAAGCTTTTAGCAGTACAAGTAATAAGGATAAAAAAGGGGAGGTCCTCCAGTACCTTGGTGTGTGTTAGCTTCTGGTGTTAGTAGCTTGGGTTTTAGTAGCAGTGGTTAGTGGTAGTCCTTATAAGGGAACGGAAGGCGGGGCTACCTCCTGCGTTACCTAGAGTCTGGGAGTCCAGGTCATCATCGATGAACTCCTCGCCCTGGATGATGTGCTGTGTGTCCTCGCTGTGGTTGACTGGGCTTGTCATCTCCTGTTCTTTCTCGTTGTGCATCTGAGCGTAGACGTTGCGGCTGCCTGGAAGCTTCCTGAAAAACAGTGGAGGATAGGCATCCTCAGTCCTAAGCCAAGGACTGTGGGATTTGTAGTTTTCGTAAGACGGGGCTGTAGTTTTGCACTGCATGTTTTAAATCAAGTGACTTTTTTTGGTGAATGTTTGTGTTCAGGACACGAGGCAGTGCGACTTGTGGATTATTGAAGTGAAAAGTAAGCATGCAGTTACAAAAGGTATCTCACACAATAAATCATGCAAGGTATTAGGGTTGGACAATGTGATGCTATATATTGTCAACCACTAAAACTTCTGCTGAAAACATTGATTATCCCCTTAAATCCTATTGCATATCTAGTTTTCTGAGACAGGTACAAATAGTTTGTTGGTTGGACATCCCTGTTGGTCTGGACTGAAACACTTGGATTGCAGTGAAATGTGCTTCAGGTTAGGTATACCGATATTATCGGACGATGATATCTGCATTAAAATGTAATATCAGAAAATATCTGTATCGGTTTTTACTCTTTTAATGACACAACTTTTACATACCATGCACATATTATACATCAAACTGTTAAGGTACTTCTCCTCTCTCTCAAAATGTCAAAATAGAAAATCGGAGGTATAGTTTTTGAGATAGTTTTGTTTGTTTGGCACACGTTGCAATAATGTTTAAAGTTGCATGATAGGAGATATGTGATGTTAGTTACCTAAAATGATTTAGTTTTTCCTTTTTTTATTAGGGGGAACCTCACATATAATCGTATCGGTTCATACCGGTATCGGAAATTAAGAGTTAGACATATCGTTATGTCGGATATCAGTAAAAAAGCCAATATTGGACAGCCCTACTTCAGATATTCATTTTCACTAACGAGCCAACTCTGGTGATGTACTGTCATCTAGCACCACCATAAAGTTATAGTTTTCATAATTTTGTGACATGCAATAATATTGACTTAATGGACTGGAACATAATTTGATGCGATATTTTTGCAATAACATTTTATACAGACATTCTTGTTCCCCATAAGATACAGAGAGAAGAACTGAGAAAATACTAGTTAATCCAACCTTTGGATTGTCCTCTAGTACCTTTGTGTTGTGTGCTAATTAGAAATGCTAAAACACCAAACTGCTACAATGCAAGCATGTTAACTGGTAAATGTTCTGCACTTACATAGCGCTTTTCTACCTAGACTGTTAATCAAAGTGCTTTACACTGCTTCTCATTCACCCATTCACACACACTGATGGCAGAGCTGCTATGCTATCTTGCCCAAGGACACTTCGACATATGACAGAAGAAGCCAGGAATCGAACCACCGATCCCACAATTAGCAGGCGACTGCTCTACCTCCTGAGCCACGGCCGCCCCCCATGTTAGAACTGTCATTGTGACAATGTGAGAATGCTAACAGCATTGCAACTAACCAACTGCTGGTGTTTGTGAGGGAGAGTCACTCCCTCCCAGTCAGGAGCAATTAAAATCAACTGATCAATACATTCTCTTTATTCCCTTTATTTGTTGATTTACTGTCACTCTCATTTCTAATCAATGATTAGTTTAAAGTCCTGGTTGAGTTTAATGCTGTGATGAATGCATGCATTTGCATTTGTCAGCAGTATGGACTGTGCTATATGGAATGAGAGGGAGGAAACAATGGATTTTATTTTTTATATTTAGTTTTTTGTAATTGTCTGACTGTGTTCATAGTTATCAGGTAGCTTAACCAGGTAGTCTTCTAAGGTGTTTTTTAATTGATATTGTAGGACACTCCTTTGTTAGTGATATTGTTATGTTTCTGTATATGTGGTGTTTGTGTTGTAAGAAACAGTCAAACAAAACAGAGGATTATGTTGGAATACTAATGAATAGGATACAAACCCTGTTTTTTCATTTTGGTTACAATGTTTGTCTCTGTAAAGACCGTAAGATCTAACGTCCAAAGTACTATTTGATGCAGACATGACATGGCTCACCTTTTGAACTTGTAGAGGATGAAGGAGCCGGTGGCAATGATGCTTATTAGGAAAATGACGGCTAGAGCCCAAACACCTGGACCTCCGGCTGCTCCATGGTAGCCTACGATGTATGTATACCAATGAAGAAGGCATTATGTTTGCAAAATCTCAGCATTAATTTCAGAAAATCTGCAATGAATGAAAAAAAGGAAGGATATGTATACTGATACAAAATCAGCTGCAAAAACTAATAACTAAAAATGTAGCAGAAAGTAGAGATAAAGATAAAATTTTCTTAAGTAAATCATCCTCCACAGATGATATAAGCTTTGTAAATTGTTTGAAGGATAATCAGGTGGATGAAGAAGCACAGTCACAGCACAGCACAGGCAGGCTCAGACTGGATAAGATTTGGATTTGTTAGAAAGCCAAGAAAAGGAAAAGGTACAAGAATCTGAGTGCTGAGGTTAACTGCATCCATATAGAAAACTGCAGGTGTATGTTTCAAGAACGCACCAGTCTCTGCTGCTGTGGTTGTTGAGTCATTAGAAATTAGACCTAGCCCTTGGAAATAAATCAATAACATGCAATTACGATTAAAAAAACATCAACAACAATGGATTTAAATAGCTGACTAAATGGGAAGAAATCCACATACAGTAGCATTTTAAATATACCTGCGTTTGGATCAGCTAGCATCACTAGCACTTGCAGACCTCCCCGCACCACAAAACTGACATTGTTGTCACTGAAGGCCTGTATGATGGCTGGAATACGCTACAATGAAAAAATATTACATCATATAAACTAAGGAAATAAATAATGGGATTTGCCGTAAAAACCTTTAATTTGTAGAACAAAAATGTTTGTGTATATACCTTATCTACAAACATGCTCTTCTTGGTTGGTTTATTGTCCAGTGGCAGAACGTACAAGTCAGAAGTGGTGGGGAGACCTGACTTCACCACTGTGATCAGGGAATCTTGAGGAACACCTGTTATCTGGGATCAAACAGTCAGTCAAAAGTCAGTCACTTCTCTGTGGATCAATAAAACAGATACACATACTTGCAGAGTGACCTGAGAGCTATCTGTGGTGCTGAACCAAAGAGATGTTGGTACATTGTAAACCTTGCTTTTATATTATCCCCCTACCTTAGCAAGTATTTTGGTGACCACTTGGCCGATATCCTCTCTCCATTCTGGTATATTTGGATTGAAGCGATCCAAGTTCCTGCTGAATCTCAGAGGGATGACCTGGAACTCATCTGGAATCAACAGAACAATGGAGTAGTTAACAAACATGATTAGTGAATTGTCATGATCCAAAACTGAAATTGAGTCATATCACCACTGACACTAAGCCACAGATATTGGGGCTGAAGATAAAACAGCAAAAACAGTAGGGATGGAGAAAGAAATTGTGATCTTTATCTGAACAATTTATAAGAATGGGAGATGGTGCATTGTGAATGAGATATGTGAAGAACGCTTTGAACAGATGTAATCAAATTCGGTACAAGTGTCCAATTCGAGTCAACGATGGACTGATTAGTTTGTGGTGACCAAAAGTCAAGGTCGTAGTGACCTCACCTTCATACAATTCATTTGAACGTACGTATATGTCAGCAATGTGTTGAGTAAATTTCTTCTAATTTGGCTCAAATTGTCGCTTGGGGTCAAGGATGAACAGATTAGAATTTGGTGGGTAAAAGGTCAATGTGATCTCATGTATCTCCCATTCTCTTCAATACTATATCTCAGAAACGCCTGTAAGGAATTTCATTACATTCCTGTAAGGCTGTATCAGCCTTCCTGAGTCACAGCAGTGCTGTAAACTGTGAGGTGAATAATTATTTATGCAGACCCTCAGCAGTTTCTGGGACTCTTGAGTCTCTTAGAAATAGAAAATGTGATGGTAAGACAGACTGCATACAACTCTGAGTTCATGATTTTGTTTTTTTGATGAGATACTTTCTCTGAAATGTGCAGTGATAGAATTTGAATTTGAACAGTGTGGTGTCTACTTTATTCAGTTCGTTGCCTCTTAACTACTTAGCTAGCTAACAGCTGATTTCTTGTAAAAACAAAGTACAGATAAATTAACGTGTGCAGTTTCTGTCTTGCATATGCTTAAACGCATCAACAAAGTTGATGTGCTGTGTTTTCTTGAAGCATCTGCCATTATATTCATGGTCTCTTAATAGTAGGTAGAGCTATTTCTTCTACATTGTGGAGCAATAGTTAATAGACAGAGGAAATGGAATACACTGAACTGGAAAGTCAGTCATAATTCATATATAAAAATCAACTCCCAAGTTACAAACAGTAATCGCATGAATAAAACAGGCACAGATGTTTTTAAAAAATAACCTGACATAACTCATCCTGTGACATGCTTTCCAGCAATGACAGATGAGATGATACAGTATTTCAAGGCAACAGTAGAGAAATGTCAGGCAGCAGGTTTGCCTCAGTTGTGTCTGAATAAGTCATAGACCACGAATAGCTGTTAAAGTTTGATTTTTGTTCCACTAACTTTGGCAGGTAAAGAATTAAAAGATTCTGACAACTGAGCAAATTCCAACCACTGAGGCTCATGAGATCCAGCTGGAAGTGCTGGAAAAAAAAGCTACAGTGATAAGTTAGCCCTGATTTTTGAAGTCATCTTATTCAAATATCATTGTGTTACCGTAGACTCGGACCGTCCTGGTATCCTGCACCATGGAGCGTCCATTGGAAGCCTGGACAGTGACTGAAACCTCTCCTGCCTTTGGGAAGCGAGTCAGAAGGCTGTTCTGCAGAGTCAGCGTAGGCTGCGTGAGACAGAGTCACAAGATAGTGCCTGTTAGTTGGCTCATGCGTGTCTGTGGCCTCCACGTTTAATATAATAACTTTATACCAGGCAGAAAAGTTGTGTTTTATTGCTCTGTCTGATTTAAAGATTTTGTGTGCCTTTCACCTGCAGGTTGTCTCCTATCCACCAGTAGAAGACAGTCATATTAGCCTCCATGGGAAGAACTATGGCTGTCAGATTGACCTCATGGTTTCTCCCAGCAACGGGAACCACTTCCAGGTGCACTTCCTGTAGTGGAGCTGTAAAAAAAGATGTTTGTTTATTTTTTAAGTATTTTTTAAGTATTTTTTAAGCCAACCATTTCGTCCAGAAAGGAATTGGTGTTCTAATGCTGAATGGAGTGGTTTTTAATGTCCTTAAACTGCAGGTCAAAATTATATCAATGACTGTAGCGCTCCAGATAAGAGAGGTAATATCTGAGGCCATTTAATCTTGACAAAATAAAGGGTCAGCGAGTCTCCCACAGGAGTCTTCATTATGAGCTTAAACCCACACAAAGAAACGAGCACTTTGAGGTTTAAAGCTGCGCAAGGACAGTTGTCTCATCAAGGTAAAAGACAAAATAAAATAGAGATCAATCTCTAATCCCCACAGGCTGAAACACTGCCATTTCTTTTGCTTTTATTTAATAAAATTTCAAGTGTAAGACAGGATAAGCTGCAGGAAATCGTTTCTGAGTGGGAAGTTGAAAATGAAAACTTATTATAAAAATGTGTCTTAGACCTGTCTCCTTCACAGCAGGGGGTTAACATTTTAGAATGCTAGACATATCTAGTTGCCAAACCAACTGCTAAAAAAATTCTCTCTCTATGGGGTGTTAAAAGAAATTTCCCTCCAACCTGTGACCTGGATGTACATGGTGGCTTCCTCGTGCCCTGCCATGTTCTCAGCCTTCACTGTGACCTTGTAGACGCCTGGTTTTTCATAGCGATGCTGGATGGGTTCATCTGTCACTGTTAGATTCAGGTAAATGGCCCGGACCCCGTCGCCGAGGTCCACCTGGTACTTGGTGCTGCTAGTGTCACCCTGGTTTGAACAAACAATGGCCTTTATCAGATTCTAATCAAATAAAGACGGATGAAGCAACTAAACAGCTTTCATCCTACCTGTTCCTGGTGGATGATAAATGTGATGTCATCACCAGGTGCAACGGCCAGCATCTGCCCTTTTATGCCGACTCGTAGCCCTTTGGGGGGCAGCAGAGGGCAGTTGTGCTGCTTGGCGCTCTGCTGCTTGTTCAGGCCACCTTCACATGAGTTAGTTATCACCTTTCTGTAGCTGAAACACAATAGGGCACAGTGTAACATGAAAATCCAAAAATCCACAATTCCTCTAAGTGTAAGTAATTACCACGTTGTATATAGTTTGAGATACAAAGGAAATGGAAAAAGTATGCGTCCCAAAATCTTCCAAGTATTCCTTTAAATCTTCGCCTAGTGTGACTGTGTGTCTGTGCTCATCACACACCCAGTGCTGGACTCGTAGGTTTGTCCAGGATGGCAGTCTTCAGGTGGTGAATCTGGATCGTGCCAGAAGTCAGCGAAGCAGCGCTCGCCATCCATGTGAGACCGTTCGAAACCATAGTCACTGCGCGCACGCACACACACACACACACACAGAAGACACACAGAACAACATATTACAATACTGTAATACATGGTTTACATATGTTCTGAGAAAATAATGGCGGAGGCAGCACAGGTAACATAACATGAAGCATAATATTTGTCTTCCGATGATTTAGAGTATTTTGTTTTCCTTGTATGGCCTCCGCTGTATATAGCTTTATATGACATCTATCTCACTATACTCTACAAACATACTGAAGTCTATAGAAGAGGATTATAACTAAAAAATAGCTAAACTCTGATTTATTTCTTCACAATTCTAACTTTACACAACTGTCAGGAGTGTGTTGAGTGTTTTCTATAAACCAGTCCTCACCAGTTGAAGTCTTTCTCAGTACACTGACAGGGTTTGGTAGTAAGAGCTGAGGTGTAGCTTTTTCCTTTGATACAGAACGACGTGTCCTTTCTCTTCCTAAAACTCCGCTCCTGGCCCATGATGCACTTCTCTCCCTGAGGATGACCACAAAGAAATGATGATTCACTTTTAAACATTAGCACATGTATGTATGTGTATTTCTTTTGTGTGTGCGTAAATTACCTGAAGGTCTGTGAGCTGCCAGGAGTCGTAGTCAGACTCGGTACACTGACGAGGGAAAGACTGCCTGAAGTCCACTTTGACTAGCTCCCAGTCTGATCTGTAGCTGATGTGTCCAAACACACTGCAAACACACACATAAACACAGTACGTCACCAACGTCACTTTTTTCTTTTCTCATACTTCTACTCCACTACATGACAGGCAAATGTACTTGTTACTCATCTGAGAGCTTTAGTTAGTAGTTACTTCACAAATTGAGAGTTTTACATATAAAGTGTAGGGAGAGCATATAGGATCATATAGCTTTGTGATAAATGAAATAAAAAACAATGACCTCAGCTGCCACAGTATAATGCTGCTTACACTGTTTCCTTCTTATATATGCATATATTCCTTATATGATCTTTTATTTGGGTAAGATTCTCAAAACAGAAATTAAACTGCTAATTATACTTTTACTAAAGTAAAGGACCCTGAATACATCCTCCACCAGTAGAAATGAGCAACTGTTAGCTTAGCTTAGCATAAAGACTGGAGGAAGAGGGAAACAAATAACCTACCCTCGAAGGTACCAATATCCACCTATGACCATATATTTTATTAGCATCAAACAATCCAACCCAATATTATATTATTTCTTCTAGTCCTATTTCATTCGAGTCTAGTTACAGGGCTCCATTATCACATTTAAATCCCAAATCAGAATCAGCTCTCTCTCTCTGACCATATCTCCATATCGTGATATTCCCTGTATGCAGTCATCACACACAATCTTTATCAAACACGCAGTCTTGCTGCATTACATGAGGAATGAAACTGGACCGTGTACTATCCGTCCTCTCCACTAGATGGTGATGTTTTACAGTGAAACACAGGTAATAATTGTGATTTCTACTCATGAACTCAGTTGTCTTTTCCCTGCGTGTCAGTTGGAGCATTTTTGAAGCAGACTGATGTGACACATGTCAAGGACTTATGATCCTGTGCTGGTGGCGGTCTGCGTTCACCTCGTTGAGCTCAAGGTGAGCGTGACTAATGTCGTCTTCTCGCCGTCATTAGAGGAAAGTGATGGATGTCTCAGCTTTAGATCCACATATGCTGCCGTTTCACCTTCTTATCCGTTCACTCTATTGTTTCTTTTGTTCATCTGGAGGGGGTCTGTCTGCTGCTCTGTTTGTCTCTCAGCTCTGCTTTTAGTGTCTTCATTAATATTCTCTTTTATGTTGTCATTTTTAGGCTCACTTCTTAAAGACTTTCTCCCAAAGAACAAAAGTTTGTATTTTTCCAGAGGCCAGGGCCGGATTAACCTACTTGAATGTCCCAGGGCCAAAATGAACTGTGGGCTCCGATGCCCTTTTGTTGCTCTCACTCATATTATATTTGCATTGTGTTGCTTTAGTGTTAGTAACATGCACTTTCTACACATAATGTGAAATAATAAAATATAAATATTTGAACTAAAGTTTAATACAAGAACCCTCTATAAGAAAGGCAAGAAAGGAAAAATGTAAAATCAGGAATCCCAGGACCCTTACCATCTCAGTTTAGTTGCTTTAGTGGGGCATATCCACAAATGAGAGACCGTAGATAGACTGTGACATTGACTGTGACATTGACCCCCAGTAATTTTTATCCATAGTAGTAATAATTAAAGCACTGCAAAATGACATATTGACACAAACCTTTTTTTTTCAGAAACCAGTTTTATCAAGCACACATTTAATTGGAGCTTCCTACCTTCCTCCTGAGAAACAGTGTGTAGGAAAACTGTTGAGAATTATTACAGTAACTGAGAAACTGGGCCTTATGCCAGAAACACTCCAAACAAGTGATTTAAAAGAATTTATACATACATCAAACATTTTCTTTTTATTTACATTTATGACTGGTCCAGACCAGACCTGTTGACATACAAGTTACTAACAGATAATCAGCCTATCTTAACATAATGAAAGCATCATAAGGTGGCCTGGTAGCTCAATGGGTTAAGCGTCAGACTGGGATGTAGAAAGTTGTAGATTCGAATCCCAGCCTGATTCCTAACCCATCCCCCACCAGGTGTGTCCCTGAGCCAGACACTCAGCACTAGCTCCCTGTAAGTCGCTTTGGATAACAGTGTCTGCTAAGCAAAGTAAACTAATAATGCCTTAATATGAATTTTAAGATCTGCTAGAATAGTAAAAAGTTTAACAACTTTCTGTACTAATATACCAGTTCAGTGCCGTTACACTATTGCTGAAGGGGGGGGGGGCACCTGATGGAAAAAAGGTATTAGCTGTGTCTTTTTTTATTGCACTGATTAGAGGAATGTTACAGTCTCCTTAAGAGTCCTTTGGTTGCACATCACATGGCACTTTTGAGGGGCATTAATTATACTACTATACAAAAGGTTTGTGCTGTCAAGAGAACTTGATGACCCTAACAAAGAATATTTGAGGTTTAGGATAAAATCTATATATACATATATATATATATATATATATATATATATATATAATAATCTTGGGAGGATCCCAGTGTGTCTGCCATGATTGAGTTTTTCAAATTCCCAAAAATTCCAGTGCTGTGGAGGACAAATTCAATTCGGTGCTCTTGTGTTGTATTTGAATGACAGCTGAAGTTTCAGAGGTGTGTGTGTGTATAAAGCTCAAATCCCCAGCACATAAAACCAAAACCATGTGCACAGCTAGATAACACTAAGTAAGTGAGACCATATGTTTTTTTTTTTGTTATTTGGATGAACTAACCCTTTAAATACTCTAAATCCCAGTCCATACTATTCAACTAAAGAGTATCATGCTGTGTCATTACTAATACAACTAGGAAATATGCTGTACACATCTAATTCATCATTGTTAATTTTAAAATCAAGTGTACAAATCAACTCTGTTGCTTTGTTTGTGCGTTCATTCCCACCAGACTCTGACTTCATTTGGCACTTTTTACATAATTTGAATAGCCACTCCACAACCATAAGAGCTCTGTTAGTGGACAAACATCACTCCAATCAGCTCAGTAAAAAGAAATCAGCACTCATTAACAATATAAAATGTGTTCATTTAGTCCTGCTCATGATGATACACAGCTAAGCAGGAGAAAACATGACCAGGAATGTGTGCGCACGTCATTTCCAAGAGATGTGTGATGAAGGGATTGCTTTAGAGGAATGTTAGTTATGAATGAATGAGTGAATGTTAATATGTTGTGCATGGTGGAGCAAACTTAAGTCAAACTATTCAGTGTCTGAAAAAGCTGCCATGATGATCTCATACAGCAGAAAGTCCACTGAGAGTCTGTCCAGCCTCTGATATTTGACCAGCTGTCATTAGTATGAGTGCTGGGTCTGCTCCCCCACCTGTCCTTGGTGCTAAGTCACTGCTCAAAGACTTCATTATGGGATGGCAGGCTGTGCTGTCAAAGATCTAAACGCTATAGCAAGGAAATAGACCCTGGCTAATCTGTCGCCCTCAACACCCTCCATGGCTGCCGACCATATCTCACTTGAGCCAGATAGGCAACTTTTATATATGTGTGTGTGTGTGTGTGAACCAATATGATGTGTATCTGACACATGGCAGATAATGGTTAGGTAGCCTCCTTGTGTCAGACTGTGCATATGTGTGTGTGTGTGTGACCATCTCTTTGCCCTTCTCAGCGGATTACAGCTGGAAGCCGGCCTTATCTCTGGGCCAAAGCCTGCAGTCTCAGATGATGTGACAAGCCTCACTCCAGTTAACTTACTGATGGAAAGATTGAGAGGGAAAAAAGAGAGGGAGAGGCACAGCCTTAGAAGATAAGAACTCTTGAAGCCTACATCAACAGTTTATGTCGGTCTGAAGCTGCTAGTAGCAATATTTTTTATTTTGACCCTTTTACGCCAAAGATTTGGCAAGAGTGAGCTTTGAGCTTCATCTGACTAAAGAACAAACAACTATTTTCATTTAAGTTCAAGACAACAGTAACACAAACGTTTCCACCATGCTGGTGGCCATCTGAGGCTCCTAAGAATACACTAGAAATCTAATCAACCTTTGCTGTGATTTGATCTAGACCAATGCTGGGGAATAGCACATTCTGTAACTGTTGTACACCTTAATAAAAAAAGGTTTATATTACATACAGTGGTAATTTTAAAACATCTGAAACTCAGACTTTCACAGCCCCAGGTGTACCACAGCTCTTCGTCTCTCTGAGCGACTCAAAGCAAAGCCAACAAAAGCATTCACATTACATCTAACATCTACAAGTACAGTACTCAAGTGCCATGTCTGTGAAAACACATCTGTTGCTGCAACCATTCCTCCAGTCCAAAGGGGCTCTAGAGTAATGTCTTTGTGCTACAACTACATGGAACAAAATCCACAGCCTTCCTAAAAAAAGCATTTTAAAGTTCAAATAAAACTTTGTTCTGGACAAAACCTTTGTAATAAAGTGTAATAAACCTACATGTGACAACTGGGACAAAGATACTCACTCAGTTTGTCTGAAGGCTGAATGCTCATATAAAATTCAATTGGGAATGCATTTTTACAGTGTCTGTGTCAGATTCTCAGTCATCCTAGTCATTGTTATACATTGTCACTGATATTATAAGTGCTTGTTCGGTGGCAACAGGACTTGTACATGATAGTTTAACAACCTGCAAAGTGTTAGGTTAACTCACATCCTGCTAACTCACCTTGAGTTAGAACTGCAGAGGCTTTTAACATGACAGATAAAATGTCTTCGAAAACTTCAGGCATGAAGTTGCCACATAATGTTTCATTACGGAAATAGGGAACGATTACAGCAGCCAACAACTTTTTTATTGTAAGGTATATATGTGCATGCAGGTATTTAACGCAGTCTTCCAAGAAATATGTTCTTGTCCAACTAATTAAATTTTTAGAGTAAACATTATGTCTGAACACAAGCATAACAAAGTTTGGTAACACTGGATAAAGTATATTGATATGTTCGGTATATAAACATAATAGCAATTTATGCTAATTCTCAGCTTATTATCGCTGTTAATAGAAAATATAAACCGCTTAAGTTCCCTACTCATTATTGCTTGAGGCTGAAACACTTAAACATTGGTATTTAACATATTTATAGAATTCAGAATGCAATGATTTGTGGGTGACAGTTTGCACATTGTCTCATTAGATACAATCTAATGTTGCATGCTCATATGCAGGCATTTACCTGTTAGTACAATAGCATGGTGGCTATAGGGGGGTGTACTGGCTTAGTTGAACCTAGTTGCTGGTTTGACTAAAAGGATGCTAACAGTACAACATGTTTGGGTTTGCTTCAAGGCTAGGGGCTTAATTCCTACAAAGAGGTAAAGAGACACCCAGAGAGACAAAGTTCACAAATACAGAGCAGAACTGCAGAAATAAAATGTCAGAGAGGAGAAAAGCCAGATGGGGAGGGAGGGCAGAGGGCATGTATGGTCCTCCACTCCCATCAACCTCTGCTGTAACAGCAATCAAACCCTCTGGAGGAGAGGGAGGAGAAAGGATAGCTTTGTAGGAAATCAAGAGTGAGACCAGCTGCTGTTAACGCCATGATATTGGATGCCTCGCTCCAACAGATTGAGAGGGAATTGTTGTGATGGGAGAGAAACTTGATCTCCTTTGTATGTAGTGTGCAGCCGCAAAGGGCTGCCACATCTGACCTTCTTGGGCAACTCAAGAGAACCATGGAGAGAGAGAGAGAGAGAGAGAGAGGAAGTGTGAAGTGAGGACTGAAGGAGAGCTAGGTGGAGTTGTTGTTTGTAGACTTAGCTCTTCCACAGAGATTTCTCAATGCTGTTTTTTCCAGACCATTTTTCATTCAACCTGTATCAACTTTTGTTTTATTATTCTGATGACACTGCTGAAACTGAACATTTCTCCTGAAATTGAAATCGAGATTTCACTCACGTCATAACCAGGGTCTCATCTCCTGGCTCGCTCAGTAGTCCATCGACAAACACAGATGTGCTGGTGAAGTTGTGAACAGTCCATGTCCGTCCTTCATCAATACTAAACCTGTGGACAAAGAGGAAGTGTTCACAATCAAGACTACTCAAGCAGAGATTGATGACTCTACTACAAATACAACACCTCCGTGGATTTACTAAACTCCTCACATTGACCATTGTACCTCTCCTTGCAACAGGAAAAATGGAGTCTGAGACATACAAAGCGAGCCATCTGTTCTGCTTTATTCACTGTGCTGATGACCCCTGCAGTCAACAGTGGCATCAGTGCTGAGTAAACGTGACTGATGGAGAAGGATCAATGTGGAATCGAGCTGCGTGTTGCTCGCACTGCGGGCTGCATGTGGTAACGATGAAGCACTACGACGTGATAATCAGCAGGTAAACACGCACAATTACAAAGAAACACAATGGTTATAGAAAGCTGTTAAATACAAATGTTGCTGTGGTAAAGGCCACAGTAGGTTTTACGCAAGATATCATGTCAAACAAGCAATGAAACACAAGTTCTCGAAGAGGAAGTAATATAAGTAACCCAGGCTCCAAATGTCTTTCTTGAGTTAGCTATTTCTTAACTGTCATGCAAATAAGAAACTTGGCTTCTGTAATGCAGGTAGGAGATGATATAGTCAGAGGCTGTGCAGTTTTACTTAAAAAACATTATTCTACATTTTTCTTACAATGAACCTCTGCCCATCTTTACTTCTGAGACTCTCTAAGATGCTATTTTTATACCCATTCATGTTACTGAACTGTTGCCAATAAACCTAACTAGTTGCAGAATGCTCTTGCAGCTCCTCCTTGTTAACACCACTTTGTTTGACGCATACTGACGGATTTCATATTGAAGATTAAAAACTGGTTTCAAACACACCTTTGTATCATTGACCACTGATGAGTTACCCTTAAGCAAATCACTAAACCCCACATTTGCTCCATAAGACATTAACTAGACCAATTCAGCCTTCTACATGCTGAAGTACTTGGTGACCCATCCTCTTCTATTTTTTTTCCTCCAGTCAATACCCAATGGATTACTAGAAATGGACAAAGTTGATAACCATGTGATCACATAGATCACCAAGGAGGCCAATCTTATGAGCATGCTCCATGGCCACTCACACCAGCTTTCACTCCAGTCCTCCAGTGCTGAAACAGACACAAAACGTATATGGAGCTAACAATAAATCATGACTATACATACCATAGTCCTGTCCAGTGGCATCTCATTTCTCAGCATGCTAGCTTTTCATAATTAATTGATATGAATGCCTTGTGTGACTTACTTAATGTAAACAGGTCTGGTTTAGGTCTAAAAAGTCTGGTTAGAGGAGCAGGGGAATAAACCCTAGTAATATGAGTGTGTGTGCATACACGCACAGTTGTCACTTTTGAAAGATGCTTCGCTTTTCAAGTGGCCGTGAAAATGGCATTACTTTGATGCACACAGTTGTAGATATCCTACCCCCACATGGGAGCATGGTGTAATTATTTAAGAGAGTCAAAGGCACCAAAGACTCTTGGTTTCAGGATGTGGAGTATCGTGACTGACTAAGTGCAGAGGACTTGAAGAAGCGTTTTAGGTCAAGCAGAGTTCTTAACAGAGACAAGTGCTGATGCTCCTCCAAACTCCTCTTGCTACAGTTTGCTTCTATGTAAAATTGATTCCTTTTTTGATCTATCAACTCTGTTTCTTTCTGTCTGGGAGGTTCAACCAGGCCACACAGGCTGATTCCAAAAAAGGACAACTCTATTCTCTGTCTTGTATGAGGGAAAAAAAGCATTGCTGCTCTATCACGTCACTAGCTAGTGGTGCCAGACGCTATGTTTTCTAATGTGTCTGACCAGTGTCTTTTCCTACCCCTAACGTTTTCATTTTCAAATTTAATACATTTGAGTTAAAAAGAGAACCCAGGAATTTTACTAATGTAGCTTTAGTTAAAGCTAACAGTGGCTATCTCTCTAGTTAGCTTTTGCGTCATATACTATAGCTCGGTTGTTTCAGTAATTTCCTTTGCTGTCTTTTTGTGACAGAGCTGTAGTGTATTTTGTAAAAATTTTATGTTGTTTGCACTGGAATTACACATTTCTAATGCTTATTAACTCTTACGTAGTAAAATGGCTGGTTTTGATCTCTTTAACAATTTTTTTTTTAACATTATGGGATTTTGGTGCATAGGGCAACATAATAATTATACTACTATTACTAATGATTTCGCTTTTGTATGATTTTGACTACTAATATTATCAAGATATTACCTTAAAGTTCACTAAGTGGCATTCCTACTGTAGAATATCAGGTTCTTTTTCTGCAAACTATTGTGTAAATAGCTATGTTATTTAGGTGTGTGACCCACTTAAGACATTATGTGTTTTGAATTCCTGCTATGAGCAAAATAAATGGAAGTAGTACAATGCAGTTGTTGTGTGTTTCTCATTAAAGGCTTACAACAAATATTAATACTGTATCTATTCCTACAAATGCATGCTTACTATATTCCAGCACAACAATAAAGTTGCAGTTTTACAACTGAGATAAGGAAGCCAGCTAATTAGAACAGGCGTCTCACAGAGACATGCTGAACAGTGTGCAAGATACTGGAGTAACATTGCTGTTGCATCAGTAGTTTTTTGGCCTAAGAACAATGCTTTTTAGTCTCCACAGCTGAAATGTGTTGCTCTCATACGTAACACTGTTCTCTATTATGGAGCATTTGGAAAGGAGAGAATTATTTGAGGCCATAAAACTCCAATAAGAGGAGAGTTTCTGGCTCCAGAACAGAGCGCAGGACAGAGAGAGTTGTGGAAGCCAGAAATCGCAACACCTGATGAGGTGATAACATTACAGTCATTATGGGTAATGAAGTGGTAAAAATCGTGTTCATTTCACTTGTAAGACATTGTATTTCCTGCAGACTATTTTTTCTTGTGCTTTCACATATTTCTGTGGCTGCATGGTGAGATGTTTTCCACAGTGTTGCCGGGGGCTTTGGGGTTATTGATTTAGCTGTGGCATGAAGGAGGGAAAAAATGGGACAAGGCTCCATGGTCTTTCACTGAGAGACACATGAGGGCCCATCTAAAAGGTCATTTGATTTGGCTGTGATAAATGTTTTTTTGAGTACTCCCTTATCTATGGTTTCTCATTATTTCATCCTTACTTATTAAGGAGGAGATAACATCTTGCTGAGCTTGAAATTGTCCTCATGAGCTGTGCAGAGGAAGAGGGATGATCATTGTCAATGGCTTCAGTGCTGGACTGGGATAATAAGTTATTTTTCCTTCTACTATTAAAATATATAGGTTTGGCTAATGTGAAGCTTTGGAGACTGTGTTTAGGCAGCACACTTCAGCTGAACTGCTCACTGCACTGAAAAATTGTAGAACTGTGGCATTCACAAAAAATGTATGACTGACATAACATCTGATTGATGCAATCACAGATTCTTGCTTTGTTTTTTGAACTATTCTCAATCTACACTTGATTGGTTCAGTAATTTCAAAACTACAAGGCCAATAATGTGATTTGCAATATATATTCTAATCTATATTCCAGTTCTCCTAGTTCTTTTGCATTGTACTGCTGCGCATGCATCAACCAAAACACCATGTTTTAGGTGATTTTTAAATATTATATACATTTTAATTTCATGCATGTTCATTAATATCCTACTGTTATTTTAATATACATCTTTATTTTTTCATCTCTCTTTGGTTTTTGCCAGTCATCAATAAATCACTTAGCACCTGTTTAAAAGATGCAATACCACTAAAGATTCAGTCTAATGGATGCTCCACAACTACTGATCAATTCCAGAATAAATAATGTTAATTAACCTGCATCATATCCATCATATTAAAGATATGGACAACACAAAATAGTTTTAAGAGAAAGTCAATAATATAACGATGTCAGCCTGTTAAAGAATTATTACAGCAGTAAGGACTGCTGGTAACATGGTGATCTTACTTGAGTATCTTGAGAGGAATAGAGGTGTCCTTAATAGCAACAATGACCCCTCCATGGTCCAGGTACAGGATGTGATGCTCCTCCTCAAAGACCTGTCAAAGAAAGAAAGGTTTGATTAGATGCAAATTACAAATTATGACAAGCTCTGACAATTTATGAGGGGACTAAAGAATGAAGTGCTTTAGCATCCAAAACGGTATAACTCGTGCTTTAACTTTTTGGTGTGAAGAGAAAGTTAGCAGGGGAACAAATGAAACGAGTAGAGATGAGAGAGGAGCAAGGGGAAAGAGAAGCAACAAGAGAGGATGTACCTGTCTCCATGTCTTTCCGCAGTCTGAAGTGATGTACATCTCTTCTTTATATTCTATAAGCTTGGAGCCAAGGTTACCTGAAGGAAAGATGAATGAATCAGACAGGGAGGCTCATATGACGCATGCAACAACAACAGATACAAAGAGGGAGGAGTGTGCAGTGAGAAAAAAGATGTGAGCAGATAGTGAAAAACCAAACAGACAGAAAGTCACATAGGACTACACCTAGAACATTTTAAATAATTTATCAGATAGAAACAACAGGCAAAATTGGAACATTTCCTGATGAACTTTCAACAGAAGGAAACACATTTCTGATGAATTGATTGTCTTAATTTGCTATAGTTTGAATCATGATTAAGGTATTCAGGCCCACATCCAAACAATATGCAGAAATAAATAATGCAAATGAATGTTGAATGGTAGTTTTATCCAGTGTGTTCCTGTAGGCTCTTCTCTGGATTCTGTAAGTGTTTCCCATGCACAGACATCGACAACTCCAAGTGCTGCTTATGCTTGTTCTTATATTTTTTTGTCTATATTTTTGTTATTTCTAACATTTGATGTGTGTTTTTTTCTGGCAGAAAGTGTTTGTCTCAGAAGTTTAAAAGCGTGACCCAGATGGCTTCTTCTCCTTATCTCTTAAACAGCCACTGCACTTACTTATCCTTACTCAGTTTTCAGGATCTGCCTTTTTTTCCCCTTTGGTATGAAATGCCCACACACAAACAAACACAGGGGAGTATTCAATAAATAAAACTGCTGGCAGTTCAGTGAACTCCTCTGTACATTAGAGTGCTCAGTCATGAAGGAGTGTGGTTTTACACCATGGCACAGAGAGAAATAAGGGTAAAACATAGGTTTGTCTCTATAGTGGCACTTTTTAACTGCAAAGAATGGTAGAGGCTGTAGACAAAAGTACACCAACACGGCATCACACACAAACACTATCACATACAGTGATATCAACTCAGAGTTCTGTAGATACATTTGATTTAGGCATTAACATACATCTAGGATGATGTAAATAAATTAAAGGATGTATAACTCCATGCATGTCTGTCCAGACTATTGCATTCATGAGAACAGGACAGACCGATGGGAAACCCGTAAACATGTTATGTGTGTGGCCACAGCTGTCATCAGCTTAGAGGCATAAATCAAAAGTCACAGCCTCAGTTTTTCACTATTAACAAGGATATATCATAAGTAGAGTATGAGGTGCAGCTTGCAAAAAGACATCATATAGTCCACAACTAAAAACTCTAACAAAACTAACCAGTCCACCATGAGAGCAAACAACATCTGCTTTGCTCGTTTTTATTCCTGCATCCTAATGGTGATTCCAGTGTTCAATAGTTTTTGCTTGAATTTCAGTTTACAATAAGATGGGCGAACTGACAGCTCTGGTTAAGATGGAGAACATCTTCACAAGGAGTAGTCTCATCTGTCTCACAGAAACGTGGCTGCATGATGGTACAGGACTTTAATCATGCCAACCTCGGTAAAACACTTCCCACATTTACCCAGTTTGTGAGCTGTCCCACCAGGGGGGAGAAGACACTGGACCTAATGTATTCTAATGTTAAAGATGAATACAGCTCCACTGCCCTCCCGCCCCTGGGCAAGTATGATTACAAGCTGATTTACCTCCTTCCTCAGTACACACCTTTGGTTCAGCAGCAGCCTGCCACCACTAAACAGGGGGGGGCTAATGAAGCCCTGCAGACGTGCTTTGAAGATACAGACTGGAAGACTCTCTGTGAGCCTCATGGTGATGACATTGATGATACTGACAGACTGCATCACAGGTGGCAGGTGACTGGGGGCACCGTAGATTGGGCCAATGAATTTAATGATTTTTTTCAATAGATTCCACATTGAGCCTCAGAACCACCTCCACTGCAGCGCAACAACAGGAATATCTGCCCCTCCCCATAACGACTCAGCCACCACCCAGAGGACCTTCTCAGCAGATCAGGTGAGGAGAGAGCTGGACAGGCTTCACCCCATAAAGGCTGCAGAGCCTTATGGAGTTAGCTCCAAGGTGCTGAAAGCCTGTGCTCCCCAGCGTTTAGAGACAGTTCCTCTTGGGTGGAAAAAATCACTACTGGTTCCCATCAATAAAAAACCTTGTCCCACTGCCCTCAGTGACACAGACTAGTAGCTCTGACCTCACACATTATGAAGGTCTTTGAGAGACTGGTCCTGGAGTCCTTATGACCTCTAGTCAAATCATCGCTCGACCCCCTGCAGTTTGCCTACCAGCCCCAAATAGGTGTAGATGATGCAATCATCCATCTGCTCCATCGCACCTACACCCACCTGGACAAACCTGGGAGCTCAGTGAGGATTATGTTTTTTGACTTCTCCAGTGCATTTAACACCATCCGGCCTGCACTGCTGGGAGAGAAATATAAAAAAATATGCTGGTTGACCCTCCCATGATTTCCTGGAGTTTTCTAGTTGTGGTTATTCTCTTTTCTTTTTTTTTGAACTGAGAGCGGCTGTAATGAGGCAAAACAATTTCCCTCTGGGATAAACAAATTTTTTTTTAATCTTGAAATAAGTCCTGCTGTAAATAGTTTTGGGACCAGAAAATGAATCGTATTAATTAATGTGAACTTGATTGATAAATCCAGTAGTATTTTGCTGTGGAGACTCACCAGCACCCATGATGAGACCTGGAGCAGAGTCTTTAGTGTGGACAGTCCCAGAAACATAGGGGTTGTCTGCCCAACGCAGATGGAGGTGGAGGTGACAGTCCGGCTGCAGACAAAAGGGTTAACAGTGAGATCCACGCTAACCCACCATATCATGTGCTGTCCCACAGTGTTTTCATTTCATTACAAAAACAGAGATTCAGAAAAAATCAAATGCAAAAATTTCACAGGCAGAACTGTGCTGGCTCTTTTTAGTTTTCCACCGCTGCCTCACAACGGGAGATAACCATTATTTTTGTGGCTTGCAAGTGAACAGCTGTGGTTTGCAGTTATGCTGCATGCCTGCAAGACTGTTGGTACTAACAATTTCAGCCATATTGGTGTTTAGATACTTTTGATGCAAACCCAACCCCTACTAAGTATTTGGACAGTTAAAAATACTTAAAAAAACCAGAAGTACGGTGTCTATTGACATCAGTCTTTTGTCTTTAGTAAGTGAAAAACGGCTCTATTGGATTGCGATAAGGGGACTGATTGATTTTTGTGAAACCTCATAAAATAAAGCTGAAAGTATACAATTTGAGCACATCTTGATTGTTATATTTCAAAAATCTATTAGTGGTGGATTCAGGCAAAATCACAAACCCCAGTGTCCAAATACTAGGACAAGGCTCAGTGGGGCAAGAGAAATAATAACCAACCCATACTGCAAGTGTTATTACTACGTTTGGTTAAAATGTGGTGCTCTTTTAAACAACTGTGTACATATAACTATGTTATTATGAATTATAAACCACTAAAAACATTTTTATATGACATTTATAGATGCTAGAAAAGTAAAGTAAAGACCGTAGGCATCACCCTCCAATATACTTAAATCAGACACTATGATAAAGTACTCCTGTTCAGACAAGAGGTCATTAATCTAATTCAGTCAGGTGGCAAGGTAATGGATATAGCTGACTGTGTATCCCTGATAGTGACACATTAGATAGTACATCTAGAATCTGGCTTTGTCTACCTCACTGACAAGTGATGTCAGTAAAGTGATATGTGTGATGCCAGCATTTGAAATAAAGCCGTCTCTCTGGCCAACAGAGGGAAAGACGTGAATCCAGTAGAGCTCATTTTCTTTGCGGGGTCATTATGTTGAGGTATGGATGAAGCTGAAGGGAGTAGAGGTCAATATCAGCGGGAACAGTGTCTCAGCGATGACAAACAAGTGTCCACTTGATACCTGTGTCTCCTTCATATCTGTCGGCTGACTAGATTGATGGTTCAAATAAAGAACTTTACTCGCTCCCCCTCTATCTACCTGTGAGCTGTCATGTTTGGATATAAGACAGTGGGTGGCCAATTGCTCTTTGCCATACAGCCCTGCAGAAACAACTTTGACAAGATGGATGGAACAGCTAGGCAGGGATCTCACACACATTCAAAACTCATCCTTCCTTCTCAACCTGGTCAATGAGAGTCAGTGAGTTGACTGATTGTTGGTGCTGCAAGATTTCGTCTGCATCGCAATGCGCATTAAAAAGTTTCAACATAAAGTTTCAAACGTACAGTATAGTATAGTATAGTATAGTATAGTAGTAGAGACAGGGATCTGCTCGAGTTAGTGCTACATAAAAATGAAAAGGAACATGTATCTGTAATTCCCCAAGACATCACAGGGCTAGAAATAAGGTAGGTAGGTGGATGCTACTGGTAGCTGTTTAACTTCAGTGCAGTTCATCACTGTGCAAAAATGTAGCAATATAATATGAATACATAAAGACTATCTTAAGTCTTAGCTCATATAATTACTCTAACTACATCATTTACAGTGTGTTAAATTGGAGCCTTCTCATCAGTTAATAACACTTTGTCAAATTGAAAAAAGGCAGGAACATCTAACTTGGAATCAAGCAAAGGTAGCGAAATTCACTTATTATCACCTCGAAGGCTCAGGAACTACATTTTTAGTCTGTAAAAATGACATTTTTCACAGGGTTACAATAGTTCTGGCAGAACTATTGCCCATAAAAAATGACACATTGCCAAGTGAGGTACGAAAATACAAACTCTGATTGGCTATCAACTGATTAGAAGGTCAGCAGTGAAAGGATGAGTGCTTACAGCTTTACAGGTGACTGGTTTTCCGTTCATGTCAGTGGTAGGCGGGGTCAGTGGTTCCCAGTCTCGTCCTTTGTTGTATGTGATGAGAGTCGTCACTTTGGCATCAATCTTCTGATTTGCCAGAAAGACACCTTTAATTCCACGTACCTGGAAAACAAGGTGGATTTACAACAGCTAAAGTTCACAGTGCTAACCATTCATCTGAAGGTGCCACATTCAACTTCTGTTTTAGACTTTTCTGAAACATCAGTTTGTATGTTCACCCCGTCTCTGCATGTTTTTTTTCCGAGTACCCTATCTTCCTTCGACTGTTCAAAAACATGCAAGTTAGGGTAGGATTAGGGATCAGATTTAGGGGATAATTGACCCCAAAATGCCCATAAGTGTGAATGGGAGTGTGGATATTTGTATGTCTCTATAAGTCAGTCCTGTGATAGACTGGCAAGCTGTGCAGGGCGTACCTCTCGCCCAATGACAGGTGGCACTCCTGCAACCCTTGAGAAGATAGGTGGTTGGGATGATAGATGGATCAACAGTGGTTAGAGGTGCTGTGTGTTCAATTCGTAAGCTACATTATGTGGTATTTATTGATTGAAATGATACCTTTAACCCAGCAACTGGATCTTGAAATTATATTTTTGGTAAGCTAGCACACCCCACCAATTACATAATAATTACCCAGTAAATAATTCCACAATTTTAAAAGTGTACTATTGCAAAATAAGTTTGAAATTTTAATAAAAACTGGAAATGTGTGCACTATTAAGACAACATTTCACATAATTACTGTGAAACAAAAACTAGTACTACTACTAATAATTAATGTTTTATTGAAAATATGGTTTTATCAAAGATTTCTTATTTCGTTCTTTCTTTGTTTTAAACCCTGCTTGTTTTCTGAAAAACATATTATACACATAAAACATATAAACATATATACATCTTAATAGTGCACATGCTGTAATATAATTGTTGCCAAATTATTTAATGCATTTAAAATGTAATATTTAAGTATTTAATATTTAATACTTGAATTTTAAACTTCAATTTAAAAGTTAATTTGTGAAAAATTACACGGTAATTATTGTGTAATTATTGGGCTGTAATTTACCATATTTTCCTTAATGCAGCCCAAAATACAAGATTACAAGCAAATATGGTGAAGCTGTATACCAACACTGTCCTCATAGAAAATTCAAGCATAACTCTGCTCTAACTGACTTGTAAATTTACCTTGAACTATAGAGCCAGGACATAAGAGAATTTACCCTTTCACTGTCAGGAGTGGTTGAAACCTGATTACTCACACTATGATACAGAACAATTCACTTGAAGAAAACCACTGATGCATAGAGTGCAGGGCTGTAAAAGTTTAATACAATGAAATCAATACACACTGCATGTTTTTTTGTGGATGTGAGGATGCTAGCTACAGGATCTGAAGTTCAAACAGTAAACAGCAAGTTGATGATAAGGCGAGCACAGACAGACATGTAACAAAGCCATCTGCAGACTCCCCAAGCTCCTATTATACTGCAGTGACGTTCACAGACAAGGTAATTGTTTAAATCAATGCTTGTATTCTCTCTGGACTCTAGACTCTGGCTTTCCCCCTCTCTGTCTACACTTATTCATCTCTCAACTTCAGTTCAGCACTTCATCTTATTCCCTTCATTTTCTGCCTCGAGTCTCCATCAGTCTGTTGTATGTTTGTTTCTCTGTCTTGTCTGTCCTCTCTTCTCTTTCTTAGCATGTGAGAGCACAGCCTGGAGCGAGGGATGAAAGAGGAGGAAATGAGTTTTGGTCCACTGCATATTCTTTTTCCCTCCAACTCTTTCCTCCCTCTTCTACTTGTTTTATGTCCTCTGTGACCATTTATCCAGAGACCTCACCAAAAAACTCAAGTGACACAGAGATGAGCAATAGCTTTACAGCCTGAGTACAGAGAACGAGAGAAGGGCCGACACAACACAAGGGTTTCTGGTCCACTTTGAGTCTTCATAATTAATTCAACATTGCTTTCCTTAAGACTTCAGTTGCTGAATGCATTCACTTAATGTCCACTTTATTTAACATATTTTAAGGCATATCATGGTGTCTATAATTATCCATCTGCTAAACTGTTGCCCAGACTTGACCCAAGCCAGTCAAGCTTTGGGACATGGGTTTGTAATTAGAGCAATATTCAGTTCTTCTTTGAAGCTTACAACCTACAGTAGCATTACTTCCCAAATCAAGAATTAGTATAGCGCTAACTAGCTATAGTTATTTGTAGAAGGTTACTTTAGTTTAATCCTTGCTCCACTGCACTGAAATCAGTTAAGGTTGTTCAGGCATCCAATTAGAAAACTTTCTTCGTTTTTGCTGAAGTCCTACTACTTAATAAAAGCTGGTTAAATACGGCCTCGATCTCCCAACTTACTGATTTAGTTAGTTATTAGTATGCTCGCATACCCACAAACCTGTGACTAAATTTGCAACAATGGTGTTTGTGGACGCTTGGACTGTGCTCATGTTAATTTTTGATGATTGGCACATTGGTCTGAAGAAACCACCACCAAACCACTTGTTTTTCTGCCTTCTTCCAAAATGCTGTTAGATTACCAATACCAGAAGAACATAAAGCAACTAGAACTCGGCAAACATGTCATAAAACAGTTAAATCTTAACTAAAGTCTTAGCAAACTTTTCCTGCTTTCTTTTTCGACAGTAGTCATATAGACTGATCCACATTTCCCAATGTTGGAGAGCTTACCCCAAGTATTTGTTGATTGTTGTTAACAGCACAGAAAATACTGTTTTTGCAAAATATTTTGTATTCTACATATAAGTGTTTTCCATGTCCTAGGAAAAAGTCCTCCACCCCTCCAGCCCCTCTCACCTCCAGGATGTCAATGAGAACATTCTCCTCTGGCTGCTTGGTGCTGCGAACATTTTCAAGGACTATGGAGTAGTAGACACCCTGGGGATCCGACTGGTACAGGTTGTACGTGTCTGACTGGTACCACTCCTGAAGAGCAAGGAAGACCTGGTTCTCGTCTGTGCTCACTATCTGAACATCCTGAAAGAAGAGATGGAGGACATGGAGGGAGGAGAGAGATGGAGAAGTGGGTGTCAGAAAGAGGCAATCAATATTTTTTGAATCAGTGATGCTGTGAATGAAAGAGCTGAGAAGAGAAAAAAGAGTAGAGAATAATGAAACAGAAAAAACAAGATTAATTTAAAAGAAAAGGAGGAGAGACTCACAGACTTCATTACAGGAGAAAATGTGAAGGTAAAAAGAGGAAAATAGATTAGACATTGAAAACTGGAAGAGGAAAACAAACAAGTGGAGGGTAAAGCAGAAGAAAATAAAAGAAGCAAGTGATGACAGGTGGGCAGAAGAAATAGGATACGAAACAGGAAGGGAGAGGTTTAGATAAAGTAGCAAACAGCAAAGTCTGATGCACAGGAGAGTCATACAGTTTGACAGTAGCTCACTATGATCTGGAGAACATAATCCAATAAATACAGAACTACACAATCACAGAAACAAACTGAGGAAGGTAAGGGAACACTTAACCCAACTGAAAACTGTTTTGGCAGCCTAGAAAACATGTTTGGTGTACTTGTCAAAGCTTTTGCCATTGCAAATGGCTTCATCACTCATGAAGGACTGTAACGATAGCACAAAGATCGACTCAGCACTTTCTCTGCATTAGTGATTACATTAACATAACATTTCAAAATAAAGCCTTTGGAGCGCAGAAGAAAGTACCCAAGAAGGTGTGTCTCTAATCACTGACACCCTGCCATCTCGCTGAGGAAAAGAAAAAAACACCAGTGCTCAATTACATCTGGATTTATGGTTATAGCTTAGAGTAATGACTGTATTGAAAGCTTCGCAATGATCTTCATATTCATAAATGTACTGTTTCTAAGTCACTTTGTAAGATGTGTGCAAATTGCAAGAAGGATAATTGAGCCAAAAGATATAAAAAATGAACAAAGTTGCATGCGTAATTGGCACACAACTTTGAGCCACTTTTTCAACCTAAGGCTCAGTTCATTCAAATGGCAGAAGTCCAATGAATGACAACCAGTAAGTCAATCAAATCTACCTACCTGCTGATTACCTACTTAACTAATCAACCAACCTGCAAACAGTCAACCAATACAAACATGTAGCTGGCATAATGACAACATCTTCTTTGAGTTCGATCACAAGTTTTTCAACTCATTTACTTTTCTCTACATCCACCGACTACAATCTACCTTTTCCTTTCTCCCTTCTTATATCCTTTCCTTCCATCCCTGCAGGCTGAATTGGCTCAGGCAGCAGGTTGGAGTTTGAGGAGGAGTTGGCATTGACATCTTCACAAAACTCTTTTTAACACCCAGAGTCAGCCCTCCACCCACCAGAGTGGCTAAAAACATAATCCTACACAAGGTGCAGTGTGTTGACATGAGGCGAATAACATGCAGACAAGACTGAACACAAATACACTCTGCACATTTCAGTATGTTTGCAATATGTACAGTATGTACATGATTGCACATGCTGTTTTGAAGTACGCAAACTCAATACTTAATTCAAATAAAAGTGCATATACTTGCCTAAAATTACTCCACAGTAATTACACTACAAGTAAAATATCACAAAATGTCTGAATAAATTAAAAATAAAGACTGAAGTTACATAGCAACTTGGTGTGCAACACAAACAGCAGCTGGGAACGATTGAGCCGATTTTAACCACTATGTTTTTTGTTTTATCTGCAAAAAGTAACTGTGACAAAAGCTATAAAATAAATATAGTAGAGTAAGAAAGCAATATTTCCATCTGAACTGTAGAGAAGTAAATTAAATTTGAAACACTCCAGTACAGTACTTGAAATTCAGTAAGTGACGAGTGTCTTGAAGACAAAAACTCAAACTTTGCAAGTTACAGAAATTGAAGTCAGACAAAAAGGGTATTTTTGATCCCCACGAGAAATAAGTGTTGGACAGCGGCATGTTCACAATGGCACTGCTACAGGGTTTTTGTGTCTTGTCCAATCACACTTCCACAAATGCCCAGGAGGAACCCTGGGGTTTGTGGACCATAGCTTTACCAACAAACTGCCACACTGAAATAAAAAACTCTCCCTATATTAGGGAAATGAACACTAATCTTTAGCATGACAGGGAAAGATAATGAACACTTTAGGCTTAATATCTGCAGTTTTTGTTTTTATGGGAAGTTATAGGAAGGAGGTTTGCAGGTTTGTTCAGTCCAATAATGTCCTTTACCTGTTTCCAGCTGCAGTCTGCACCTTGGGTTTGCTCAACACAGCTCAAACACAGCAGTCAAGCAACATGTTTAAACATTCTGCTACTTTGTTGGAACTACTAAAATCCAATAGTGAACAGGATTATGATGGATGGCAGCTAGCTAAAAGAAGCTTTTCTTCTCACACAGTGAATAGACATAAAGACACAAGCACTGGGTGGATTTGGTTGAGATGAGAAAATAAAAGAGATGATTTAGAGAGGCTGGTTTTGTAAGCTGTGGCATGTAGAACAGTCATGTACTAGCTCTGTTTGAGTGTGTGAATACAACTGCGGCAGGTTATAAAACCGTGAAGGAAGTTTTACTTTTTCTTACAGTAAACCAAAATACAAAAATGTTCTGTTGCACTGAATTCAGTAAGTAACTTTTAATCCTTCCATCAAATGTGTTTTACAAGCACAAACTCGATTTAACCTTCACTTGAACAAATGGTAGTGATGGTAGAAATGGTTAAAAAGGATTGAGTTGCAGTCCAGGCATAAAATGTACTATATCTCAAAACTGGATCCTAGTCCATGATTAACTGGTTGACATACTGTTACCATATAAAAGACAAATACATTTATAGAGCCAAAGAAAAGTGCAACAAGAAACAACAAGAAAAATGATGGTTGAAACTGTGGAGTATTCCCTGGTCCATAATTAGACTCAGTGGCATTTGAGCCGGGCTTTTACATTGCTGGGTTAAAGAAGCGACATGTAGCATGTTAAGGGCAAGGAAAAGACAAATGGTCATGAGAAGTCTCAGCATCTGGCAAGACAAGTTGTGTATTTTCAAAATGCCACCTGTTTGGCTTGAAGTGCAGGCTGAAATCCTGACTTAAAATAGCAGAGCTTCTCTACTGGCAACCTTCTTGTTGGTACTGCATCACTGAATGCCCTCTGAAAGAAACAGCGCCCATCCATCTCTGTCAGGGCCAGCAGGGCCACAGTCACCCCACAGATGAGGACCACAAAATATTTGGGAAATATCAGAACTCCACTGAAAGAAATAGCACTAAACTTAGCTTTTTCAAAATGATCCTGAGTTTTAATTCTTAACCAACCAACAGGATGGTTTTAATAGTTCTTTTAAAGAGGCGTAGGCGCAGGCTGATTTATACTGTCTGGGTGCACACATCCTTAAGTGCCCTATGCATGGCTAAAACAAACCACAAGAATGGGCCTAAATGAGCAATGTGGCTAGTCATCTGTAAAGTATACAGTCTAACAAAAAAAAACACTGTCTGGTCTGAAACGAGACACAGGAAATTCTACAGCGGAGCAGAGGTTGAAAGTAAATGAAAGAAAGTGTGAAGGGAGAAGTTAAAACAGATGTTGCAACAACAACTAAAAATGTGTTCTTTTACTTTTTATGTTGTGTTTTTCTGACACATTACACATAATATTATAAAATCTGAAATAAGATGTAGTGCTACCTGACTTAAATTTCTGGATACGTTAATTACCATATGTAATATTGATAATGCTGAACAAACTTCTCCTACAATTTCTGCCGTAAAATACAATATCTTGTGTGCTAGTGCTACTTGACTTGATTTGACTAAGTTAAGAGTTGATTCAACTTGCAAACCTTCTGTGAACCGTCTAGCTTTACCATGGGCTAGAGAGCCACCATAAAGGCAGGCTAATATATCGCTACATACGCCTGCATATGTCTCTGCTTTCCAAGCAACACTAAAGTTTAGTACATGTTAATTCTTAATAAATGAAAGACACGATGCTCATGTTAGCAGTTCTTAGGTTTAACCTTTAGTTTACTTAGCATAGCAAATCATTATATACTGTATTACATCAATCACACTACACTTAAACAAATCTAAAAAAGGAAACACAAATTTTTGCTTTACAACAACACTGTAGTTAGTCTCAACAGTTCCACCCCCAGTCCCTCATGCAAGCAGTCCTTGGTTCTAGACCAGCAAAGAATTGGCGGGAATCTGGAAACAGTCTTCCTGACCAAGTGCTAGTTGTTTGATGGCCGAAGTATTGAAGAACTGGCTTGAAATTAAGCACTGGCTCCAAACCTGCCTTGGAACTGGAATAGGGTTCAAATTCAGATTTTGACACCTTATTGTAATGTATTGTAATTGTAATGAAGGCTGGTACAATCCATGTGTACGTGCTGTTGCTTACATACTGCTCCTACCAACTTCTGTTGCTTCCAGTTTTATGAAAATACATATTGTTATGACATAATAAGAGAGTGCCTTGTTATTTCATTTTCCAAAACATCTGGTGGAAGCCTACATACTGTTATTTCAGACTTCTTTTTAAAAGATTAGACTCCATCATTACCCAGGCTTGGTCAGAACGGTGTGAGGAATGTCTTGCTCATTTCATTAAAAAAGCCGACGTCTGATGCCAGATTTCCCCTGGCAGTCAGCTGTGACATAATAGCCTCTTCAGTGTGCTCACACTCTTTCAGCAGCATTGAGCTCATTTCCTTTCACACTCTAACAGATCCCATTAATCATATTAAAATCCTCATCGTGCCCCTTGGACATTATTCACACTGAATTCTGTAAAGAGGTCTTTGATATGGTCGGCCCACACATTTTACCTTCCAGAAATACTTGGCTGACTTCTGGCTTCATTTGCTGTCTTTAATGTACCCTCTTAAAGATAAGATCAATCATCTTAGTAATTATAAGCATACATCTTTATAAGCATTACCTCCTTGTCAAAGGTGACATTTTACAGAAATGAAGAATTAGGTGTGAGTTGTCTTAAACCTATTTTGACTGTTGTTTGATGTAGTGACAAAAAATGAAGGAACAAATCTTCTATATGATTTTTTGGGGGGTTTTGTACATACTGGTGTCAAACACTCAGTCATAAATTTTCAGATTCTCTGGATTGCCCAGCTTTGCAGTATCTTTGCTAAGTAGCAGATCTATTGTATGTATGTATTGTAAGTGTTTAAACGTACATGACATTAGGTCATTGATTGTTATTACTGTTTCTGCTCTGCACAGCAGTTGTGCCGCATCTCACCTGTAGCAGGACTACACTGTTAGAAATGGGGGTCACCATGCACAGCTGTCATTCTGTGCAAAATCTCCAAAATTGGACTGAGAATTATGCAAGAGTCCCAAACTGCCCAAACATTGATGAGATAGGTCTGACATGGGGAACTAGTATTTATGTGGTGGAGACCATAACAACCATTGTCAGAGCAGTTGATAGTAAAATCTCCATTACTGGCTAATTTCTCTAGATTATCTTGTTTGTAGAAGCTAACTAGGTGGAATTCTTGGGTGTAGTGTCCCTTAAAAATGCTTCATGCACACCAAAAATCATTTGTAGAGGAAGAAACTGGATCTCCAAAACCACCAAGAGCATACTTCTTCTCTCTAGCTGATCTTGTAACTACAGTTTAAGGCGTAACATTTCCCTAGTTAAACTTTTATTCCTATGATACCTATAATTTAAGTTTATACATTTAAACTTATAAATATGCTTATAAGTAAATATAAACAATACTAACAGACAATACTTTGACTGTGAGATTACTGTGCCACATATACTCCACCAGGACTCAGGGCACTCATGCCTGGTAACATGCAGTAATCTTATCTGACACAAAATGGGGCTGGGTGTAGGTGTGATACACGCAGGTATGTTACCCTCATAGAGGTGACCAAATGTCTGGGAGGCACTACTTTTCCTTACAACTCCTTGTTTTCCCACAATTTATTCTGCAGCATGTTCTGTGTGTACAAACAAAATAAAAATAAAAAAATCTACATATAATCCAATGTCTTGGTGCAGTTGTTTTACTGTGATGTACCCTGTCATGACCAATGTCATTTTGGTTCTTCACAGTTTTTTTTCTGTCTCTCCTGCTCACACTATTACTGACTCACCTGGTTCTTTGTGTATGTTTTTTTATTAAAAAGATTTCTTTGTTTAAACACCCCTGTGCTCTGGTTTTGCATTTTGGTCCACCATTTTGAGATAAATATGACACACCTGAGTGTGATTACTGTGTCACATGAGACAAAACAAACCAAACAAGAGGGAAAATGAACTTGAGTTAGATTTAAACAGCTTTAAAGCCTCTAGGTGTGAATGCACTCTAACTGAACTTGAACTTCATAGCTATAGATCCAGATGATCATGGAATTTCTCTCTTTCAAGTATTGCTACTGCAATACCCTCAAGGAGCACATCCTATCTGGTCCACTGTAGCTGACTGTACACTGTGGTTGTATAATCTCACTTGGTTAAATAAAGTGTTAAAAACACTGAAACATTCTGAGTGGTAGACAGCAGCAGTGAAGAGGGAAGCAGAGCAAAAAGAGACAATTATTACCTGTGATTTCACAGCCCAGCAAGCTGTGTGTGTGCATGTGTGCGTGTGTGTGTGTGTGTGTGCGCGTGTGTGTGTGTGTGTGTGTGTGTGCGGTTAATCCATAACTCGGGTCAGGTCTCACAGGACAGAGCCAAACTGCTTTCTCTGATGGCCTCTGCATTTTTCATCCTCCAGCCTTTCAATTATTCACAGTGGAAAAACATGGAAACACTCCCTCTCTCACCTCCCTTCCATCTTTCACTCCATCCCTCTTTTCCCTCTGTATTTTTCCCCAGTCCCACTTCTTCCCCTCCCCCCCCTCCTGCGTCGCCCGACCTGAAAGTTCGCTACATGTGACCTATCTGCTCATCCAAGTAAGAGGACACATGTAGAGAGAGAGGGAGACAAGAGAGAGCAACTAGGACATGTTTTAACTAAACACACACTTGGAGGCACACACACTCATACACAAACTGATTTATCCAGCTAGTTTGTGTGTGTGTGTGTAATTCAATCTCTTTCACCTTCCTTTTGCATCACAGAGTACAGTAGCTGTGGCATTTTTAAGCAATTGAGGCCTAAGATTTCTCTAAGTGCTGGACTAGAGTCAAACATGAGTAATTCTATACATTTCCTGGAGTGTGTGTGTGTGTGTGTGTGTGTGTGTGTGTGTGTGTGTGTCTGTGTTGGCGTGTGCACTCCACATAGTCCTCTGTGACAGTATCAATGGCACTGATTGTTTTAAAGGTTTTCCTTTCTGGGTTTAAACCAAAAAAAAGAAAATACATGAGACCGCTCCCTGAGCTCTGCATTCAATCAAGGTGGTTCAATAACACTCAGGCTGGTGTCACGTTAAAATGGCCCCCTGTGCCACCAACACAGTCAGCAATGGTTCTTGACCTGTCTTGTATGAAAGAAGAGCTCATTTGTTGTCTTTGCTTATGTCAGTGCTGAATATTTTATGGGTACTACAGTGTCATGTCAGTATTGGGCTTTAAGTGAATATAAGCATTGTCTAATCACCTAACACTAATGTAGAAGTGGTAAGAGGGCTGTAAAGTCACAAGTTTGAGTCCCTGGGCTGAGAGAAAAGTCATTTCACCCTTAACTGTGGTCATCAAAGCTGTGAACCAATCAATTTAGTTCTAAAAGCAACTGCATATGCATTCATTTACTCTACACTTGCTGTTTATGTTACTGTATCTGTTGTTATCTGTGTTTTAAACGTTCTGAAACACACCAATGTGAAACACAGTTTCCCTGAGGCTGACAAGATACTGAACACCAAACCCTTGGTGCCTAAAGGGGGAGTCGGTGCACAAAGAATTTCCCCAAGGGTATGAATAAAGTATCAATTATTCTTAATAATTATATGGATTTGACTAGTCAGGACAGTGGCACAGTAGCTAGGGCAGTTGTGTATGAACCCCTGGGTTGGCAGCTTGCGTCCCAGTCCCTCCCCAGTGCCAGTCCTAAGCCTAGTGGGGAGATTTGCGTCAGGAAGGATATCTGGCATAAAATCCAAAATCAAATTGTGATCAGAGTGATCTGCTGTGGCTACCCTGAAAGGGAGCAGCCAAAATAACTTACTAACTATTATATGGATTCTTCTTTTAGAATCCTTTTGTCATTGAGCTCTGTAACACTTACATCTCATCTGTGGGATAATAAGTGTACATTATATTCAATTCTAAGGATCTGACTGAGATTGACCCGACCAGTGCAATAGTAAGCTTTAACGTTTGAATATAAATGACTTTGCATTGTGTCAACAAAAACAGCAAATACAGAAATGTTAGTCTCAAGTGACTTACAGCGGTAAATGACATATCATTTTTGTTGTGCTTTACCTTTGGCAAGGCGTACTTTGGAAACCTCATCTGGACAAATTCGTTGCGGCGATAGGACACATAGTGTTTGGTGCGATTCCCTGTGGTGACCTGGGAAGTGGACAGAAAATTTAATAAACCACACATTCTCACCACACCATGACACATTTTCCAAGCAACAAACAATGCACACTATACACTATACATTTTTCAAGTCTTTTCAATGCATTATTCATCCCTAGTTCACTGGAAAACAGCTAAAAAGAAGAATGGTGAAAGACATAGTTACATAGAACATTTGCATGTTTCATTAATCATATTTATTGAGACTTTTTATGACATGTTCATATGACGTGTTCATGACATTTTGAATGCAATGCATGACTAATTTCCATCTGAAAGTCTGATGGGGATTGACTGTAAAATCAGTAGCCACTGGGCTCCTGAAAAAGAAGCTACGCTAAGAAATAGTAACAACTGATTTCAACGCTTTTATATTGAAAAATAAAATTATAATTCAATAAATGTTCCTGCAGACAGAGAAAAAGAGATTTGTTCTAAAAGAATGAGGCAGTCGACATTTACCAATGTGGAGCCAAATGAGCTGAAAAGAAGAGTTCGCCATCTGTTGTTAGTGACTCACACGGCGCTAAAAGGTAAAGGCACACAAACCTCCCCCAGTGCTGCACAGACCTCAGCATTCACCCCAGAAACTGGAACCTGTGGGTAAATAGCTGAATCATGCTGCCCTGTCCCCCCCTGCTGTGAGAGCACTGAACAAGAATACCCAAACAGCTGAGGCTACGTTTTAGCAGGAAGCTCTGTGAAAGAGATAACGGCGGTGACTGACAGTGACTTAAACAGGAGCTGAACGTGTCACATCCCGAGTGATGAGCTCAAATGCTGGGAAGCCACTTTCTGAAACACACTCTCTGTCAGCGTTTGGCTTTTTGTGAGGTGAGCAGCGCTAAAACTTTTAGAGCTGCTGCTTTCAAAATCTAACGGAGAACTTTGTATTCAGTGCTTCTATTTTTGGTTTTGTGGGAAGAGCTTTTGTTTTCATTTTTCCTTTTTTCTCTCCTCCGATATGTGAGCCTCCGTCGTCGGTGTTCAGCCCGAGCTGTGATTACAACCACCATTTGTGATTGAAAGGAGCAGACTAGCACTGCTTTTTTTATGCTGAACAGTGATGAGAAAGTGATGAAACAATAAAGGCTATTAAAAAAAAAACGAGCGCCCCAGGAGGAAATGTTAGCGAGTGTTTTCAAAAGGAATCACTTTCTTTGGAATGGCTGGTGAAGAAAGACACACACACACACACACACACACACACACACACACACACACACACACACACACACACACACACACACACACAAAAGCTCTGACTATAGCTCTGACAATAGCTCTGGCTAACAGGCTAACAGGTGACATGCTAGCTCAATGGCATAGTCATTACACTGGGATGCAGAAGGTGGGAGGATCAAATTCCAGCCTGTCCCCCACAAAAGGTGTGCAAGACACCCAGAGTTAGCTTCCTGGGTGCCTCCTGTGCTACTGCTTCCCCCCTGGGGATGGAAATGCAGCCAAGTCAAATTTTGTTGTATCATATAAATGTGATTGTTCTATGCATATTTTTGTTGTACTTTAACATCAAACATGTAAAGTCATGGCCAAATCATGAGTCACGGGTGAAGAAAAATGTAAACCAAAGAAAATATGTATATGCTGTGTGAATAATTTTCTGCACTTCTGTAATTATATCAAATTTTAATGGTTGGCTAAAGGGACATTCACCAATTTCTTAAGAGGAAATTCCTCAAATTTTACAAATCTACAGGAAGTGTCTCAACTCAAGTGATGTCACTTGAGTCAGCACCACTGCAGTGAGAAGCTGGGTTAATGTAGTATGTTAAAAAAATAAAAATAAAAAAAAATAATTTAGAAAGTGTCAAACTAAACCAAGTTAAAGTAATAATAAGAACCATTATCAAAAAGAAAAAAAAATTATCTTAATGATCATTATTTTTCAACTTTTATCCTCAACTAAAATAACTAAAATTAAAGAAGATATAAATAAAAATGAAGAAGAAAAAAAAATCAATTCAATTCAACTTTATTTATATAGCGCCAATTCACAACATAAGTCATCTCAGGGCACTTTGCAGTGTAAGGTTTAAGACCTTTACACATTATATAATATATACAGAATAATGTAGAAAACCCAACAGTCCCACTTGAGCAAGCATGTAAGGCAACAGTGAAGAGGAAAAACTCCCTTTAACGGAAGAAACCTCCTGCAGAACCAGGCAAGAAATGAATACATGAAACAAAAATCAAACTGAAACTAATGAAATCTAGCCACTACTAACATAACATCCCAAGCACTTGGTGCCTTCCATTTATCTCGGAAGTTGGAAGTCGGCCTTAGTAATGACGTCACACCCAAATTGACTGTGTCAGTTTACAGTCAGTTTACCCTAACAATATTAGTTCTACCCAGGTTACTTATTGCTAGCAATACTAGTTAAGAACATCACATTACGAGGTATTTTGTACATAGCACATTAGCAACATGTCCAAAGTTAGAAGTTGGACATTTCTGTGGGTATAACAATGTTAATTAAATACAAATGAGACAGAGGTAATAATAAAAAAGTATTTTCCTACAGCTTTCACTGTTGATGTGCGGTTCATCTTGGATTTTAAGGTAAGGGTTGGTGAAGCTCAACTGACTTCAGAGACTTAAGGGTGTGTCCTAACTCAGAACTCGGAAATTCCAACTTCTCAGTTCAAATGAAATCCGCCATCTGACTGAAGTGTATGCAGTCTTCTTTAAGACTGTCCATTGTGAGGACAAAACCTCTACACCCACATTCCCAGAGGAAATTACACCCTTGCTCTAGCCACGTTTTTCTCTAGATCTGATATTAGTAATAATGGAATTACTGGAAGAATAATCCCTGGAGGATAATGGACCAGTCTAATGTTGCCTAATGAGGATATTCTTCTTACACGCATTCAATCCACATGCACACACATTCACATGCACCCATAAACACAAGCACACTCACAAGATATGACTCTACTATCCCACTATAGGGATTCTGCTCTGCTATACTAGCTCATGTATATTCTGCTGTTATCACATGCAAATGGGATTCAGTTCTCGGCCTCCGCAGAGTGTATAGTACTGTACAGCGTGGCAAGTCAATTATAGACAAGGCAAGATTAATTCTGCACGCTGTCCCGAATAGCAATTCTTTTCCATTTCAAGCAGACAGTAGTGTTTGCTATCTGAGCAGCAGAGTTTATCAGTAAAACAGACAGAAAGCTGTTGCCTCAGTTGTGCGTCCAAACACAGTCACAACTGAATAGATACACTGACAGATACAACATATGCACAAATACTGAATGATATTAAACACAAGGGGGAGACGCAGAATTCAGAAAGGCAAATTTAAAGGTGCTATTCAATAGGTTTAATTCAGTGATGACTGCATTCATTTTGTGAGAGTGGTTAACAAATGAGAGCTGCTATTATCTGCTAGACCTTAACCTACATTTTACAATGAGATGAGACTTCTTTGAATCTGCTACTTTAAGCAACTAAAAGAGTGCTCCTCTAGAGCTTGTGGAGCTGTGTGTGGCAATGACAAAAATAGGGTAAATATAAAAAAAAAATTTATAGAACAAAAAAAATAACATTTTTTGTGACAGTTGAGTGTTTGATGGTGCTGTTACAGTATACTGCTGGAAAATCCTAAAAGAAAGCCCCAGTTGTAGCGATTTTAGGCCACTCCTACACTTGATGTTGATTTCTTTCTGCCTGGTTTAGGTCTTTTGGCAGAAATTCGACAGTAAAACACATCAATTTTAAAACATTACATTTCCTCTGCTGTCAGTGTCTTCCTCCTTAATCTACTTTAGTTGCTCGTCCTGCTCCTGGTCCAGAGGCAGCAAAGCAGGTCCGAATCATAATGCTGCCTCTCTATAGCAATTCCAGCAAACTGTAGATGCTGGACAGACTGCATGTGACATGCACAGTGACACAGTTGTTATTTAATGTTGAACTTGTGACCTCCCTTAGTTTAGCAGACGCTTTTATCCAAAGCAGCTTACAGGGAGTGTCTGGCTCAGGGACACACCTGGTGGGGGATGGACTGAAAGTCAGACTGGGATTTGCCAGTCTGACGCCCAACCCATTGAGCCACAACAGACCACTATTACTTTTCTTGCTCTTGGTGTGACCACTTCTGGAGAGGGTAACAATGGTGTTGAATTTTCATTTGTTCATGATCTGCCTGACATCCAACTGCTGGAGTCCAAACTCTTTAGAAATTATTTTGCAACCCTTTCCAGGGTCAACAGCTCTTCCTCTTGTGTCTTCAGAAATCTTCTTTGTTCAAGCCACATGTGTTATCAAGATAGTGATAGTGAAGATCCAGATTTCTCTTTTTCACATAATGTAGGGTCTCCCAGGCACCTGATTGTCATTCCATTGATTGAAACACCTGACTCAAAGTATTTTAGGTTTAAGAGTGGAAGATATTTCCCTATAATAAATAAATGAATGAATGAATAGGTTTAATGTTTTTTTTTAGCTTTGTTATTTTGAGCTTCCTCCTCTTTTCTTAGTTTTAGGATGTGTGTGAAAATCTAATCATATTTTAGGTCATATTTATGCAAAAAAATTCTAAAGGGTTGCAGTGTATTTTTTAAGTGTCTGAGACCTTGAAAAAAGTCAGGCAACCTTAATGATAGCTGTGTAATTTATGAAAAGTAAGGGCTTATGCATTATTAAAATGTTTAAAATTTTAATTTCGTGAAACCTTTCTGGACCTTCTGTAATACCCTAAAAAGCTCTGAGACCTTTTGTGATGTGCTTGACCTGAAAATAGAATAAGAATCTATTCCTTTTGTTACTAGCAATTCAATACCACAAAGCACTTTTAACCCCCTCATTGTTGGTGATATATACCTTGACAAATATGTACTCGTCCTGCACCAGGAGTGAGTTGTGGTCGATTTTGCCGAGGAACTGAGCTGTCACCATTTTGTCCGAACAGTTCTGGATGAGACAGGTGACATACAGGTAACCTGCGGCAACACAGAATAAAACAGAAAAGAATTGTTAATGTCATTAAAATGTCACAAAAATGTCTAATATTAATAAATAAATAATAATGGGTTGTATGTTCCATGTGCATCTGCATTTACGTATATGATATGTTCTTTTGAAAATATATGCACTTAAATTCCAGGATGTGTTAAATATGCTGTAATCTATAATTATAATATTGTTTTTACAGCATTCATCCTTGTATAACCTTCCAAATGTATCTGACCCATTAAACAGTTCTACAGACCAACAAAAAACCACAGAGAAGAAGAAGCAGTACAGAAAACGGGAGTATGGGAGAAAAACTAGACAAATAGAAAAATTGAGACATCATTTTCCAAACTGTATAAGATATGACAGCTCCCCCATAGACCTATAGCAGTTCTAGCATCCAGATGGCCAGAAGGGATTATCCACTGAGACACACAGAGAGGTTAGCGCTTGTTGCAAAGCTCACCCACTATTGAATTTCAACCAGCAGCTGCATCAGCAACACTGGCTGCTGAAATTCAGCCGTTATTCTCCTTCCCAGAGGTGACAAGTCGGCTATAGAGAAAATGCTCACGCACACAAAACTTTATCCTCACACATTCAAGCCAGCACCCATACACACTGTTTGGGTGCTGGCTTGAGGATGTTTTTTTTTTTTCAGGGAAGGTCTGTGAATCTCTCTTTTTGATTATATGATTGATTATAGATTATTACAGTGATTTAACTAATTTCCAACCAAGACAGTGTCAGTGTCAGAGCTGGTGTGTCTCAACAACAGGCTATGAAGCATATATGAAGCTAATGAACACCTGCAGATATTTCACATTAAAAGCCTGTTAGGCAGAAAGTTTCTATCTTAGCTGCAGTGAGACAATAGCAGTGGACATGATTTAAGCACAAATGTTCCTGAAAAATTGGGACTCCTAAATTAATAAATAAAGATAAATAAATTAAGAGTAAACCTTTATTTAGCTGACAAAGTAGAATGAAGATGTTTTCAGTGTTTTCACTGACCAACCTAATTGAACCTTTTACATATAGACAAATTTAGTAGAGTTTTCCTTTTGTATAACCTGAGGTGTGTTGTTCTTCTTCAACAATAAGCTGAAACCTGGACTCATATGACGAAAGAACATGTTTCTACTGTCTGCGTTTCCACACAGAAATGATGTCTCGCTTCTTACTTGCATTTACTTTACTTACTTGAGTTTCAGGTTTCATTTCTGGATGCAAATTGGTTAGTTTCTTTGTATTTTTGTCAGATAAAGGTTGAAGCAAATTGATCACAGATTTGTTTTTATTGCATTGTATTATTTTATAAATGATAGGCATATTACTAAATGTCATGAACATTACCATTTATTTATTGCAAGGCAGTTTGTGTTTAGGCTAAAATCAGCCATTAGTAAAAGAGTAGTAAAGAGCAGTGTTATATGTTAAAAAAGAATATGAAGGATGTACAGTATGATGTAATGTTTGACACATGGTTTTTTAGACCTGAACTACCAAGCTTGTCCAAGAGGCTGAGATTCTCTTTAATAAAGTATACCCATGTGACATTTACTATAAAAACACCACAGAATATAATCAAACACAATAAACTCGTATCAGTTCAACTCCAGGGGGAAACAAGTCCGTACCACTCAATGAGTCATGAGTGACTGTGTCCTCTTCATTGTCTCTGCACTTTTTTCATTCTGAGCTTCGTCTCTGTTCAAGAGGTGTCTGGTCTAACAAATGCACTGGCTAATTAATTGAAAAGCCTGAACGTTTATTCTCATTAAAAAACTATTAGATTGGTCTAAGTGTTCATTCCCAGCTTGTGCCACAGACACTTCTTCATGCCACTTGCTGTCCACACACTTCTCTTGCACCTGTGCAGTGCAGGTGGTGTGACACTGAGTACTGTAAGAAAAATAAAAAATATAATATTGAATAATTTATGACATTATACTGAGTGTATGAAATTTCTGTACAACTGGAAATATTAGTGAAGTGTGTGTGTGCTGTCTGTCTCTCTGCAGGGATAACCAGTAAGATTTGTGAATGCGTGCATGCTTCGTGTGTATCGTCACATGTCACAACTCTGGACTTCTGGCCCCACTCGTCAGTCAGCAGCCCAGGGTGTGAACCCCATCCTGGCACGGCTCGAGGGAGGCGGCTCATCAGAGGCTCCCACAACTCTATGTCCTTCTTCATAGCATGGCACCGTTTAACCTTGGTCATGCCACATGTGATGGGAGGGGGCACAGGGTGAACAGATTGGTTTGGCATGCCTGATTGCTCCAGCCCTCCCTCTCCAGACTATCTATCTGGCTATAGAAGCAAAAGAGTATAAAGGAGAAGAAGGAGAAAGAGGAGGGGGGGCATGTGGTGCTACATAGCCCCAGAAAGAGCTCACATGTTTGGGCAGCTGGCCCGGACACACAGTCTATCCTGTTCCCCCTCCACAAACACAGGCAGCTCTGTTTGGGTTGACAGCTTTCACAAAGCAGGCAGCATCTTTCAGCGTGAGGGTTAAAACAGTGTTTCTTCTTAAGGGATTTAAAAAGTGTATTTTTCTCGAGTGGTGGGTGTTGGAGGAATAGTGTGTTGGTGCAAAAGCCTTCACTCTGCCCTTCACTTGCTGTCATTACTCTCTGACTTTGCCTCTGAGGGATTATGGGTTGGGATAACCAAAGGTGGAGTCCACAACACTCACATGCATTAACACCCACACGCTGACAAAGACACACACTATTTCTATTACCCTCATGACTCTCTGCTGGGAGTAAAGCACAACCTGTCTGTCTGTCTGTCACTCAGCTGATATGATAATCCACATTTGCTGTTGTTGCTTCAGGGGCCCCTCACTCCTGTCTTTAACGTGCCCATTATTTCCCCTGTCCCTCCACACACACAGGCCAACTATTCATCACTCCTAATACCTGCAATTACACCGCAGGCGATGCATTATAAGTCTTATCGACTGTCAGTGAATCATCACCACTTACCTACTTATATAGTTTTAGACACATTTACTTTAAAGTAACATTTCAACACCACAGACTTCTATTAGACCTCCTAATAACAGAGGACGTGACATATTTTTATAAAAAAGTGAAAACAGAGTTGAAGGTGATAAAGATGATGGCAGCTCAGTATAAAGGTGTCTTTAGACTGATGCAGTTTTTAGCAGAGGTTGTGCCTCCTGCAACTAAATTTGCATTTTGGAAGGAAAGGCTAGAAAGAAGTTAACAGATATGGATGTAACACGGGCTTGTGACCTTTACTAACTGAGTGGAGCCAAAACTCACCACTTTCTGAAGGTATTTCCTAAACCCTCGTAGATGGATGGAGTCAAAAACAGTCCGGATCAGTCCAGGAAAAGTATCATTTTAGTCCTCATTTCTCAGGAATGACAGTTATTTCTCCACAATAACAAAGATAGCATCAGGAAATGGCATTGTATACATCTATAACCTGCCATTTATGTTGTTGCTTCTATTTTCCCTGATGTCACGATGAGGATATTTTCTACATAAAACTATAGATAATAATGAAAACAAATGTTAATGATAAATTATATTTTCCTTCTTTGAATGACAATGTCATTATCTTTTTCTTCCATCTTTGTGTTTGTGGAGAAACTAGATACAATTATACTTTTCCAGGATTGTGTTTTATTCCAAACACATAGAAGAGTCTATGAGGATTCTCGAAATACCTCCAGAATTTAGGTGTCAGCACTACGAGGCACAAGGTGAGGCTAATAAGGATGTAAACCACATTTCTTTAATTTCCAGAAGCTTTGTCACACAGGGACTATTTACTTGTCTTGGTTAAATTTTATGCAAAGGCTTCACATAAATTTACTTCATCTCTGTTAGCAAATCCACTGATCATAACAGCTCCGTTAAATCTGTGAACTCTTATTGAACATGAAATTTGTCTATGCAAAACAATGTGAGCACATGGAAGCAGGAGGTCACCGTACCTCCACTCATATCCTGAATTTCCATGTGCACCAGATCAGGATCCACATCCACACCAGATACAGACCTGGAACACAGAAGATTATGTTATGTGACAACATATTTAATCAAATAACACACAACAACACATTTGACATAACACAGACATCAAGCAACTGAAATCTTGAATGTAGACTGTCAGACGTTGTTGTTATTCAGTGTAGTTTTCCAAAGAATTATATTCATGTTGAATGATCTTAACCAGCTTCAAATTATCTTACCCTACCCTTAACTTTAACAATATGTTCCAAGTGTGTCTTAAAACGACAGATGCACTGAACAAGCTCTTATTGTTTGTGTAAACATATTAGTGACACTTGTCAACTAATGTTGTATTATACATATATACATTAATACTGTATTGGTGTCACAAGCAGAGAATTAGAAATAATTAAGAAAACTGTCCAACATCTACATAAATAAATTCTAAATGTATCTCTCCAGTGGCAGATATTTTATTACAGAAATAAAACCAAAACTCCCCTCCCCTTTGCTCCCCTCTGATTTAAATACCTCAGTAAATATGCACAGCATAGCTCTTCCTGGAAAGAGCTCTTTATTCTTGCTTCAAAACCACCAAAATCGTACACCCTCATTTCTTTTTAGAAGCATGCTGAGATAGGACTCTGCACTACTCTTTATCTGTGCGTCCGTCACTGAGCAGTAAACTAAACAGTTCATCTGATTAGGACTGTGTAGCGCAGTCTGTAAAATTTCTCCAGCCCAGTAAAGATAAAGTAGTGATTTAAAACCTCGTTACTTTCCCTATAAAGAGGCTTTACAAGCAATTAGCAGGTCATGGAGGGATGAGGAAGGAAGGAAGGAAGGAAGGAGGGAGAGGACATGGATAACAGGGAGTGATACAGGATCTTTATCATGGTTCAGTCTTTATTTATTCTACATGACAAGGCCAACAGAAATTTAAGTTTCCTTTTTAAATTTACAGTTTATTTTTAATAGCAGGTGATGACACAACATCCAATTCAGACGGTGTTATAGAAAACCATCATTCTACCCAATGGCCAACAAAACCCATTTACTAGCTTTGCCCCTTTGCTATGTACAACACTGATACTTTATTTGATTCTGCAAATTCCATAATTTTATTCAGAGATCTTATAGTTTCTTATGTTTTTATAATTCTCACTGTTCATGACATCTGCACACGGCACATGTGATGTAGTTAAAGTAAGGGAGCGGTTAAAGTGTTAGGCAACTACAACATCTGGTCAAGGTTAGGCAAAGCGTGTTGTTATAGTTAATGAACAAAACATTAATTATCAGAGCTGTTTGTTTGAAATGTGTGTCACATGCTGCATGAATACCAATGATGCCACACACCCATATTTACTAACCTTATTCCTGCACCTTATCACACTGACTGGAATTCAATATTGGTAAATGGACATAAATTGAGGTGCGAGTCCATCCTGGGGGTAATTCCTAGTTTACTTTCTAGCTTTTTTGGCTTGAAAACAGACCTGTCAATATTTGACACCTAGAGCAATAACGTAGTATAGTAAGCTAAAGGTTCACGTAGGGAGGTGAACAGAGTGGCTGGATGAGTGAGCAACACACAGTTTTTTTCCACAGGACACAGACGTTTACGGTGTGGCACATTTCATAGCTGGGACCAATTACTGTAGAATACTCTAATAATACTTCAGGATTCCTGCTGAAGTGTCCTTGACCAAGACTTTGAAACTCAGCCTCCTCACTCAGCGCAGGTTGCTCTGGATAAAAGTGTCAGCTGCACACTTGAAATGCAAATGCCCTAAGATTGAAGGTGAACGCACACACTGCGCCGGCAACGCATTTTATTCATTCTGCCAGCGTTTTGGTCCAGTTAGAGCCTCATCACAGCCTAAGTGTGTGGGATTTCTTCCCTTTTTCAGTGAAGTGGAAGTAGACAGGCTGGGAGTGCTAAAAGGGAGGCAGGGGAAATGAAATGAACGATATACAGTACATGACTGATAAAGACTGATAGGGACTGGATAAATAAAGACAAGAGTTGTTTTAGAGAGAAAAACAGAGGAGGAAGTGCAACATGCTGCAAAAACATCCGTCCTAGGTTGGAACTCAGTTTGATCCCAGCTCTGGTTTCACTGCCATCTGATCCCTCTTTTACACACATTTCATTTTTATTGTATTTATCTTAAAATGTTTGCTTTCGTTGTCAGTTGTCATCCTGTCTGATTTTCTATTCATTCAAAGTGACAAATCCACTTCTGAGGCTGGAACCACAAAACAAAGGTGCAGTGGAACATATCTGACCAGCAGATTTTATGCTTTTAATGTGATGTTTTGTGTGTGATTTATGTGAGCTAGCTGCCAGAACCCTGTTCTACTGCTGCTTTTATGACTGTTTGGCCACAGGCAGGGCTAAGGCCAGAACCAACAACCAGCAAGCTGCGACTCGTTTGACCACACACAGTCACAGCACATGTACGCACAGGCACGTGGCGCACGTCTGTCCACACATGCACTTTTGTACAGAAGGAGCTGGTCACATCTTTACATGTAAAATCAGCGGAGTTCCTCTTTACATGAAAAGAAAAGAAAATGTTTGGTGGGAAGAAAAGTGGTGTGATATAGCTACAGAAGCTGGACAGAGGTGCAGAGTGTTCATTTGTAAAGAGAAACTAAGTTGAGTGTGGAAGGAAGGAAATAAAGAGCAGACAAGATGAGATGAAGGTGAGAGTGAAGTGAGGAGGAGATAGCTCTCAAGCAGTGGACTATATACAGTACATGTGCTGGGAAAAGCTATATACCTCTGCCTGCTGTGAGGTACTTTTTCTGTCACTGGAACCACAAAACTATGAAGAAATTCAGCTATAAAAAGGTTCTGCTGCATAAACTCCGGCGCTTATGACCAAAATCCAATTCGAATTTCTAATTTAAGTAAAAATTGGGGCAGAAGTTCTTTTTATTGTAAATATAAAAGTGATTTATTAATATCTGCTGCAGATATAATTGTATTGCTTGAGCAATATTGTGTAAATAGCATAATAGGATCAGGATGTAGCAAAAAAAACAAAAAAACATTAACTCTGCAAGAGATCAAAACAATGCCTGCTAAAGTTTGATCAAAATATGCTTTAATACTTTAATATACTGCATTGTGCTTTTGATTTAAAGTCAAGTAACTAATAAAAAAATAAATGAACTCCCACATCATGCTGGTATTATAATACTGGGTACCACACTTATGGTATATAATAATTACATATTCCTTTGACTAACAACATTAAGAACGAGAGTTTATATCATATGCAGAAGAAAATTTTGTTTTTTTAATTTCCACATACTGACAACAAATACTGCTACATTACGAGTGGAAATCAAACTTATTCGTGTTGCTTTATATCTTTCTAAATTGTCACAAATCATATACGTGTTAATCAGGATGTGAGGAACGTTTTATAAACGTCATCAACAGAGACATGAACATGAAATTGCTTCAATGTTCTTCATCCATTACAAGAAAATAAAGCTGAACTGACCAGAAGACTTTGTCCTTGGTCACCCGCTCCTGAAGCAAGGTCCACTTGCGGCCCAGGTCTGTGGAAGCAAAGAGCTGGATGCAGAGGAGAGAGGAGATCACAATTAGACATAAGAATGCACACTCACAGAATGTAGCATGAAATTATAGCTCCTAACCCGAGTCCTATTACCAGCTGTATCCTTTACAATGGAGGATAAATTGAGAGTCTATTTGGGAAAAAAAAAACTTCACACAATCAGGCTACTAAATTTCATGGCTCACCAAGTTAAGACTAAGCTCAATTAATTATTAATCATAGCAGAGTGCGCTTATGCCTAATATTTTACAAGCAGCGAAGGAGGGTGTGAGTGTTTGTAGCAACGTGTGTGTGTGTCTTGCCTGAGCTCGTATGGCATTGATCGCACCCGTAATGAAAGTCTATTGATTTGCACACAGAAGGTATCCTTGATGTGTGAATAGCACAATGGAGCTGCGGAGCAGGGAGGCTGCACAGACCTCTTCTACATTGCAAAAAACGCACAGCTTTACCAAACTGTGAAACAGGTTCTCAGCACTTGTCACCGACACAGATCTAGTTGTTAAGGCAGTACTTCCTGTCTGCATACTGCTCATAGCAATGTTTCACGCTCTGTCGTCTATCTTTGTGTCGTCTAAAGCACATTTCTCCCGGTGTGAAAAATAAAATCTATGGGTGACCTTGATACAAATCTGTTCCTGCCCTCACAAACTTTCTTAATTTACATGTTCTGCTAGACGTCCTGCCGTCATCCTCCAGCTAAACGATTTTTTTGTTCTGTTTCAATGGATTCTTTGCTTCCATCTGCAGCCTGCCCATATGGAACAGATTAAAACCTAATTGAATTTCTTGTTTAATTACGTGTAAATTATTAAAATTTAGGAGGAGTTGAGCTCCAACTCTGTCTGAGAGAGAGAGAGAGACCAGTTCCCCTAAAAATAAATGTAAGCATAAAGCCCTATAATGCTTCATCTCACAGACGTCATTCAAAAGTTGTGCTGAATTAAATTTCTTTCTTTAAACTTAAATATCACTCTAGTGAACAAAGGGGCTCATTTTAAATATCTGATATTTTAAATTTGCACTTGTGAGTTGACAAAAAGTAATTGAACTGAATTAAGTAGAAATAGTAGACTTCTGTGTATCACACTGTACTTCTGAGTTACACATATGTAAACTAACAGCCAGTTTATTTTATATATTAATTTATATTCATATAATTATAATTGATATATATAATAATATATATTTATCTATATAATAATATATTAGATCACATTTTCAACAAAGAACATGTCTTAATACTTTAAATGTAATAATAGGAAGGTTTATATTTTATCATTTTTAATTATACTAACTAACACTGATCACAGGTGGTTATGCATGTGAGTAAGAAAAAGCCAACCCATCACTAATAATACAGCATCCTCTGGTTTGTTGCCTTTCGTGGACCATTTGCCAGTTAAGACATGATGTAACTGGAGGTGAAAGACTCTTATTGACCAGAAGAAAGCAAAACATAGAGAAAATAAGAGGAGAAGTAAAAATCGTAATCTTTAAGAATTTAAGAACTTAATGGTTCTGTAATGATATTTTGATGTTTGTAGAACAGACGTACAGCATGTACTCCACCAATGGTTTGTATTTTTTATGAGAATGCATAGTAGTTGACTAGTGCTGGTCTTCTCTCACAGTGCTGCAGGCTTCAATGTCTCATCACCTGAATCATCAGGTCCCCTGACAACCAGACATAAGTAATACATAGAACAACTGTGATGTCTCAGGCTGGAGAATGGAGGCAATTAACTCCAATGTGTGGCAAGTGTGTGTGTGTGTGTGTGTGTGTGTGTGTGTGTGTGTGTGTGTCTGTGTGTGTGTGTGTGTGTGTGTGTGTGTGTG
>JAUYWH010000010.1:14918560-14939631 GCA_034779795.1 Ctenopoma multispine | reverse complement strand
TGTGTGTGTGTGTGTGTGTGTGTGTGTGTGTGTGTGTGTGTGTGTGTGTGTGTGTGTGTGTGTGTGTGTGTGCTCATTAACCAACACATACGAATCCTCCCTCCCAGTGTAACTGTCAGTGTTAATTAGCCTATTGTAACACTTCTATTAGCACTGACAAGTTTACATTGACTGTCACAATGACACTGTGAGGTAGGTGCTTTGAATCGTGTGATAAAAAGTGATGTATCACACCGCATTCGTTCCATCATTGTTTGAAAATAGTGGCAGTAGAATTTGAAAGTAGTGTTTCCCAGTAGAATTTAAATGGCATAGTTACACTTCCTGTTACTCAGAACAAAAGAATCTTCTTCACCCTAAGTAGGGTGGTTTAAATGTAGATGTTTAAATTACTTCACTTCAATAAATGCATTTCTCACTCATATTAGCATTTGACAACGTAACCTTATAACTGTAGTCATCTGTTCATGAACTACAAGTGCAATTACACCTGAACCCTCGGGGACCGATGGGTTCCACAGACAACTGGTCCACCTATATATAATCTTAATCGAAAACTAAATTAAAATAGGCAAAGAATGGCCCACATTGTTGTATGCTACAGATTGGATTTAAATTATTTCTGGGGTTGACTTTGACTCTTCTGTAGCAATGAGGCATTATTAATGACATTTTGGGTGTGCTGCTGTTAATGAAGCGGTTTTAAGGCACACAATCTGCCTGATCATCTGTCTGCTCTGTCTGCTCTGTCTGTTTCTCGCTGCTTCTATGTTGTAGCACTTAAGACTTATTCCCCGATCTCCATTCAGGCTTACAGTTTGTATTTCCCACATCTAAATCCAGACTTTCTCTCTCTTCAGTCAATAGAAGAGTTCCGTACTGAAAGCCAAGTGAGACTCATGTCACGTCTCCGATATGAAATGTAATATCAAAAACTGTGTGTGTGTGTTTGGATATGGCCACTGTTCAGTATATTACACTTGCATAAGAAGATTTGCCCTCCAGCTATTGCTGTATGGTAAATCACACATCAAGTTTTCTCTGAGGTTCGTTTTCTGCTGGCGCGTGTGAAAATTGAAATTTAATGCATTGCTGCACTGACAGCAGAGGCGTCTTACTGGTGTAACAACGCTGCCGACTTCTTGTTCACTCTTTCATCTACAGATGATACACTTATTTATTTTCATGTTGCTGCAGTGCTGTGATACCCACCCTGCCCTCCTTGCAGTAGGCCAGGAGCTTGTCTTCTTCCTTGGGGTGGAAGATGAGAGTCTCTGGGATGAAGGCGACAGACTGACGCTGGAAAGAAGAACCCTCGTCTGTGCTTATGAACAGCATCTGATCCCGTTCGTTTATGGACGACCCCACCAGCACCACCTGTGAGAGAGGCAGATAGACGACAAGGGAAGGGAATATAGAGGTCAGAGGTTAAACAGCCATTGTCCTGCAGTCTGTGGAAGACGTGCTGCTCAGTTCATACCAGTGCGTGTACATATCAAGTCCCCTGCTTGCACTTGAACATGTGTGGATGACCACGCATGCACAGTTATTCAAGGCTACTCTCTGGGCTATAGGAATTTTCTGTCAACCTTACATGCAGCCTAGGCCGCAGCGACACTGTATTGATTATCTATTCAGACTTTTTTATAGCTCATAAACTGAAGGCATTAAACACAGGCCACACCACGACCTGCCAACCCACCAATCACAATTATGTCCCGGGCACTCAGGAGTAAGGCTACCGATAGACAGGATCAATGGGAACTAATGAACCAGGCTCATTCATTAGGACTTTGTCAGAGGTGGGAAGCTGTCCAGTGAGGCTTTTTAAGGTGTTGTTGTTTATTATCATCATGCTGCTGTTTGCAGCTGGTCTGTACACAAAGTATTTGTCACACTACAGTCCCATTTTTAACAATTTCTTCAGCCAACCATATAATGAAAATCCCTCACTGACAGCTGTGTTCTTTCTGAACATCTGTCCCATTCTGTTGCCAAGGTTTCAAATTAATGGATGCAAAGCGATAAAGTGACAGAAAGTGCATAAAGGGAGAAGTGCAGCTCGTAATGGTTATTTAAAACATGAACTATGTGTGTTACGCTTGCACGTCAATAAGCAAATGCAGTCAGGATGGACATTGTTAACTGATTAGCTTTTAGAATACGTTTGCTGCGGTTCTTCAAGGTCAAAACCACCAGTCAAGCCACCAGTTCGGGGAACTCAGTACTCTAGTATTTCGAGAAGACAGGCTTCCTCTTTGTGTGTTTGTGCATGAACTCAGGGGTGAAGCATCGCTTCACTAAACTGGAAGAAATGGAGATTCCTCCGCAGCGAGCCCCCGACACAATCGACAACTACACGGGGCCACACCACCAACAGGGTGCCCCCACCAACCATATGATGTACTGTAACTATACAAGTTGAAGGTTTCTGTAGACGTTTTTCTTTTAAATCACCTTTTTAGTATAACAAGTGGATTTAACCTGCACATTTCTGCAGATTCTCTGAATCTTTTGATGATATTATGTCCTGTAGACGAGTCTTTGCAATTTTATGTGGAGGAACGTTATTCTGAAATTGCTTTGACATTTTTAAGCCGCAGCTCTTTTTATACCCAATCATGTTACTGAGCTGTTCATAATTAACCTAATTGGTTAAAATGTTCTTCCAGCTCCTTCTTGTTAGCAACAGTTACTTTTCCAGCCTTTTGGTGACCAACTTTTTTGTTGCCGCCACCATTTTGTCAGATTTAACATTTTATATGTTCTATTGTGAGTAAAATATTTCTAATAAACAAATCATTGCATTCTGTGTCTATGCAGATTTTACAGTGTCACAATTTCTTGGATTTGGGGTTGTACTACAGTATATGATTTATTTATAGTTTTTCTGGATATTAACTTATAATAGTAAACACCATCAATGCAGTGAAGGTTATCTTTTTAATTATATTACTAATTCATGTAGAACAAGCAGTTAAAAGGGGTTTAATATTGTAGTATTATGATTCAAATATACTGTACCAATTGATTATTGGTTTTGTTTCTGCCTTTCCGCACATTTCTGCTTCTCTTCCTCCTGTTCTCATAAAAGAATGCGAATTTCCTAATGGGCATAAATAAACTATCTCACTCGTGTGAGCTTGAAACTCGCCACTCTGGCTGTAGCTGAGTCATTTTGTTATAAGATAAATAAAATTAATTTGTTTGCCTTTAGACAAGTAAGCGAGCGTGTAGACACACAAATGCTTTTTGGTATTCTCATCATGACTGCAATTAGGCAGCGTGCTTAACATGCCTCACTTCTTCCTGGCTGCGCTACTTGAGAGCTTGTGTGTATGTGGTTGTGTGGTAGCTCTCGCTTGTTCTGAACACACTTGCCTGAGCATCACGGTCAATTAGAAGCCTGGGCGTTTGTTTGTCTGCCAGAGGAAGGCCAACGAGGACGAGCAGCGGAGTGGTAAAGTCAGAGGAGCAGGAGAGAAGAGGCAGAGAGGATAATTTTTTTCCTCACTCAACGTTCTTTCTTTTCGTTTATTTTGTGAATTCAGACCGAGCATGTCTCTTTTTGCACCTGGGTGTTTTTTTGTTGAAAACCAAGAATCTCCAATAGAAAGCTCATGGTTCAATGCCATGCTCAAGGGCACTTTTAGTGTGTTCGCTCAGAGGAGGCAGAGTTCTCTCCGGTGGATTACATTTCCTCCCCCTAAACTGTCACTGTTCTTAATGGAGAAATGTAGAGCATTAGGAAGCACCTGCTGTTGGGCAATGGCTTTTATTTACACGTCAAAATAGCAAATAGTTTGGCTTTAACATTATAAAACCCTTATTTTAATGTCTCAATGTGGTTTCTCTTCATGTCCCTGTGGGGCAGGACCATCAATCAGTCCAGCCGGCCTCTGCCAATATGTCTCTATTTAAAGGACATCACTCAGTTTAATCTAGTTGAGCTCTGACAGCTGGACATCCTCAGGACACAGATACACACAGGCCGCCCACACATCACCAGACTCAAAGAGAAAATGTACAGTGAGGCACTGAAGCACAATGAAACCCATAGAAAGCAGGAAGCTGAAAACAAGCCTGTATTTCTTACTGCACTGAAATACAGTTTTGATTTGATTTATTTATTTCACTTCACTCACAGCAACCGGTCGAGGCAGATGGCCACATCAGTCCGGTCATCAAGCTGGCTACGAGGTCTTCAACATGTGCTAATGGATGATCCTTACATCCAGCAAACGTGAATTTCAATCTTCAAGCTTGTCCGAATGTCCAACGTCCAAAATGAGGGAATTGAGTAGGTTCCAATGTTTTCTTGGCTTGACTGTGAACATCTCAACTTCTGTTGCCTCAATTCTGAGCATTCTGTTTTTGATCTTCTCCGCTTTATGAACGAGCAATACGGAGTCACAGCAGGACACTCCGAAGCTCTTTCATTTATGACTGAGTCTGCATTCGAAAGCAATTTCACCTAATTTAAAAGTCAAAATGACACTTTTTTACAGTACACACTCTGCATTAATGACACATTGGTTCCCAGCATTTTTGGCTTGTGACCATTCAAGGCCAAGCAATGCCGTTTGTGTCTCTGAGCTTTGTGCAACCCGAGTTCTCCTTTCAAATTGTTTAATTTGAGAGGCTGCAGTGAAGATCACAGGACAAAGATTTGAAAAGAGTCAAAAATCAATCAGTTTCTAATCATTTTGTGTTGCAGAAATAACATCACATAAACATTTAGATTTGATGTTATTGATGTTATTGATGAACGATACCTTGACCAGATGAAACAGATTTTTATACTCAGTCATTAAATGTGTCTGATGCAAATACTGAAAAATGATGGAGGCCTGTTTTTGAAAGGTTTGTGGGGCTTCTTGCAGAAATGCACTGACTCTCACGCAGTAATATGACTTGCCAACAAGTGGCACTCTTGTCAAACTGTAGGCAACTACATGGAAGCATTCCTTCAAGCCTTCATGCTGAAGCTGAAACTAAGCTTCATTCTCACACACGAGGCATGTTTTGGAAAGCTGCTAGGAAAGAAGAGTAGGGGAGGGTAGACATATACTACAGTTCCTTCCCCTGTAACTCAAGAACACAAGTTCTGATCCTTCACAATCAAACCACTTTGATATATTCTTCCCCCTTGATGATTTCCTCTGAGTAATAACTTAAGCTTTAGGGAAGAACAGTGCTGCTATTGTGCACAGCAGATGAAAGCTGGCTCCACACTTCCTGTGTCTCCTTTGGAGACTGTAGGGGTGTGACACATTAAGGGGACTCACAGAAGCAAACGTCAGCATTTTTTTTTTTATCTGCAAAAAGTTTAAACACCAGTGTGGCTTTCCAGAGTGCACGACACAACGTCTGATAATCTCTCAATCACAAGCTGGCTGCTGAAGTCCTGCTGCGTTGATGCACATCAGAGGGATAGCAGTCATAGAATCTAGTTTGAAACAAGAGTTTCATGGAGGAGTGCTGGAGTGCAGTCAGAGCGTGAAGAGCATGAAGACAGGCCAGTGGAGGCCTGGATTAGAATATCTGTGTACATCATCTCTGCATATTTACAGTAAACCTTAAACTGCTGAAAGGTTTAAATGCTCCAGACCTAAGTAGCTGGTTTCTTCATTTCCTGACAATAAATGAATACCCCGGGGGCAGAGGTTCCCAACTTGATTTTCTCCATGGATCATTTATCCATCCTGTTAAAACCAGGGGGAGGTTGGGGTGGATGGGTGGCACAAAAAAAGCACAGGACAGGAGCCAGTATAAGTATATGACAACTTTCTATTGATGTTATTGATCCAGTAACATGATGAATGCGACTAGTTGGATTTACCAGTACCATTTTTAATTAGTACCAAACCCTAACTCTGACATTTCTATGCCTAAATCCAACTAAATCACTTGGTAGTCCACTCGCTGTAATCATTTGGAATGTTGTTGTTCAGCACTTTTGACTGTTTAGGGCAAAAATAAGTGTTACTCCATTGAAACGCCTCCATATGTGCAACAAACAGTGATTTTGGTCGTATGGGGGGGATTAAGACAAACAGCCTATATCGACATTAAAGGTGGAGGACGTGTTGAACCAGAATATATCAGTAAAATAATAAAAAAAACAGCGAGTACACCAATAATTTTTTGTGTCAGACACAAAACCACAATCATTCTCTAACCCTAATCAAAGAGAATTTGTGTCCTAACTGGAGTCTGGACTCAGGTCTGTGGTGTAGCAATCATGGGCTTTGAAGCCCACTCTCTCCCATTACTGTTAATATCTGTAGCAATCACAAAAAAAATGCACTGGAATATAATCTTCCTGTGATTACATTCCCTACAAAAACATAATCACAGTTGCAATTTAGTTGCACAGGAGGCAAGGTTGTGTTGTCATTATTGACAGGGAGGATGGGCCAAACTAAAACAGTAAGACCTGAGTTGTAATGGATCAGAATGATTCTTTTTATTGCCTCATAAAGACAAAACATATAAATGAAAAACAGTAGCTGCCTGCAGTGGAGAACTTCTGGGACAATGACTTTCCACTCAATTACATATGTAAATTGCTTGGGTTCTGGTTCCCGCTGAGAGAGAGGGCCCCTGTGTAATGGCAGCTCATTGAGCTGTGGTCTGTTAGGAATTAAGATGTGGGAGAGCAAAGCAGCACAGGAGCCCAGAGGACACCACAAGACAGCCTGAGTTTTTTGCAGATGGGATGTGCTGGTTGCCATGCCTCATTTACAGTGGGGCTGGGTACTGAACTTTAATACTTTTTAGTACCAACTAGTGCGTCCATCACAGAGAACTAAACTAAAAGAAACTCTAAACTTTCCCGACTTTAAACACTTTCTTAATGACAAATTTCCCTCAGTATCTCCAGTGGAAGGCCCAGTAAACAGTTGATTCAAGTTGATTAAAAAGAAAGATATTTATTAAGCTTTTTGATGGATAGTTGTTAGTTTGTGAACTGGTTCTCTGGTAATTCAAAAGCACAGTCAGCTTTGGTTGTGACACCGGGAGTCCTTTTAAGAGAAGGCTTTATTAATAGGTTTGTGTTTGAGGAGATGGATGGTTGTTTGACCTCACTGAGACTTTAACCTGTTTCTTTAAATTAGAGGACAAAGTAACAACGTTGCCCTAAAACAAACTAATTATAATTTAAGTCACACTAGTTCTTGACCGAGTGAAGCACAGAGACCACAGTTTCAAACAACAGGCTCTGTTTCTGTTAAGACTGAGAATATCATGGAGCAGAATGAATTAGTATTTTGTTTCATATTTACTAGTACTTAAAAATATTGAGTGTGGTGAGATAAATTCACTTGTCTCAAGTGTTGTCCCCTGTTTGTCGATATCTTCAATATTGTCAGAATGACCTTTTGTATCAACGAAATGTCACTGGATTAAGTTAATCTTTCCAGCAAGTAGATTCACAGTGAAAACTAGAGAAACTGTCTCCACTCAGTGTCACTTTTTCCCATTTCTGTCAGAACTCTGCTTCTTCCTGTGCTGCTTGTTTACACCAGCTTCATCTTCTCACACCATGGATGGATCACAGATACTACTGACCACACGCCCAGGGGCCCGGTGGGGCAGGGAACCTGTGTGTCAGAGCCTCTGTATGAAATGAATGTTAATGTTTCTTGTTTAAAAGTCACACAGTAAGCAACAAGACGAGCTGAAACAAGTGGAGACAAATCAAGAAGCTCTTGTTCATACTCCATCCATGCCTCCCGCTGCGACCTCGCTGAAGGTGAGGTGAGAAACGATGCGCGTTTGACAGGAACGGAGAATGAGGGAAGCGATCACGAGCGACACGTTGTACTGTGAGGTGTTGGATACAGGAAGGTTAGAGGTCTGAGAGCGTTTGCTCACACCTGGGTTACAGCACACATGCATTAGCTGGAGGTGTCCTTGTGCATTATACATACAAAATCCCTCCCCGACAGTGGAGGTGACTGGCAAACATGCCCAGCTCTGGAATAATCCCACATGTTGGCTCACATCCAGAGGAAAACACTGATATCTACACATACAGGGGTCAACGTGTGCAAAAAGACTTGCTGGATTAAGCCAGTGGAGACGTAGCAGTTAGGTTGGGTTTTTAATAAGAAATGTGTTTATTCCTCACTGTGATGTCACGACGCCACATACTGTACATGATGTTCTTGTGGTTACGATAACAACGGGACCGTTGTTTCAGGCTGGAGCTGAACTCTGTGGTGAAGTAATCGGCTTTATGGTGGCAGCATCATATGGGAAGAGAAAACAACTAATCTTTACTTTTTTTAGCATAAACATGTAAGTTTGTTATTTTCAAGTTAACTTGTCACTAGCAGAGCTCCCAGCAGGCATTGTTTGACAGTTTAAACTCTTAAAACAGTTTTTTCCTATTCATGTTGGAAACTTTCTGTGTTTTTTCCATCCATCCATTTATTATCCATCTATTATCCTAACTGCTTTTCCTCTGAAGGGTTGTGGGGGGTGCTGGAGCCAATCCCAGCTGTCACTGGGTGAGAGTCAGGGTACAGTTTTACATTTTCATAACTCATTAAACACTTTTACCTTCATTCACAACTTTGTTATCTTGAATTAACTCACATTTTTGAGTTGGCAGGGGAACTTAAGGTTTTAAAGCTGAACCAGCTCGATATGATTCCTAGTATGCTGCCGTTAACTTGATTTTTTTAATCTCAGTTCTGCAAATTATATATGCCGCTTTCTAGTAAAGTGCATATGACGCTCAAAGGATAACTTTTTATTCACAGGTATTTATTTGTAGTAAAACAAAACTGTAAGACAAAGTCAAACTGTAGTCTTTGTTGTTGTTGGACGTGAAGTTTTGTTGGACGTATGTGCGTAACTGTATGTGAGCATAAGGCATTTTGTAGACAGTCAAAAATAAGCAAGATTTGGGGGGGGTACATAAAAAAAGGGAACATTTCTTCATGAGTATGATTTCCTTTTAAAAAATGGTTACTAAACTAATTCTTTCGGATACTTTATGAGGATACTTCATCAGTGGTGAATAATTAACTAGTGCTTCACTTTTGGGTCGTCATGATGTGAAATTCCTCGATGTTCATCCTCAACCAACAAACACTTACTTTGCCCTTAAACTAAGAAGCTTTGTAGAATTGACATATCGACTTTCTTTTTAGAAAGTGAACCTGCTTTGGGTGTTATCTCGCCATTCAGTGGTTGTTATCAGTTGTTTATACCATGGATGTGGTTTAGTAGGATGCCATCATCATGGGCTGAGCCTAATAAATGCGGAGCGTACAAAGTTTAGTCACATAAGCAGCCTGGTTTGGTTAGGAAAAGATCACAACCTGACCCAACCTGCCGAATAAAGACAACGTACTGTCCGACTTTTCAGACTATCATAACTCCTACTCCAGCCAGAGACTGTAACTTTTTCAGAGTAGGTAGGCGCAATTTGTCCCTTCTGATGCATCATTTTGGGAGTGATGACAACACGTTACGCCCACTGAATGGTGGGATGACATTTGAAGCAGGTAAACTAAGAAACTCATTACCCTTAATGACTTTGGGATTTTTTTTTTTACAACATGGCAATCACCCAACTGTTGCCCTTATTAACGACTTTTGACTGTGACTGAGCTGTAAATCCACAGAAAAGTATTTAGCAGTCGTGAACAAAGCTAATGATAAATCAGTTTCTTTTCCATTGAAATTTGTGGAACAAAAGCCTTTTTCTATACTGATTCACCAAATCCACCTTTTAATATATCACTCTCTCCTTCATTGTCTCTGTTTCGTGATCTATTTTTCTCTCTTTCTGCCTGATGTTGTCTTTGCTTCAGCTGCCTCCTGCTTTTCTCCATCACTCTCCCCCTCATCGATGAGTCTCTGTATCTTCATCGCTGTTCCTACATCTCCTCCTGCTCTCTCCCCACGTCTCCCTCTCCAGCTGTCAGTGATAGACGGCAGGTCTAAGCTCTCCATTAGAGGATAGAGACAATGATCAAACCTTGGGAAAAAACCCCGCTCTCTCCTTTTTATAATTACATTCCTCTGTCAAGTAAAGAAGAGAAGTGAGTGAGAGGGAGGAGAGGAAGAGAGGAACCTCCGAGCAATTATTCTCAACTTAATTACATTAAGTTAAAAAAAAGCTGTACCTCCCTGTACGGAAGCTTTATGTGACTGTGTGTGAAAGCAAAAGCTTCTCTATACAAGTCTACACCTGAAAGACTTCCCTCTGTTACTGGTGGCTGCCAGTCAAACGTCAACCACCCACACACCCGCCGCTGTCACAGAAGCTCTCACATCCGACTCCAACTCTGTTCTAGCTTGGAGAAACAGTTTGATATACGGTGATAAACAACAAGTGAATGAAACGATGAATTGACAGTGAGAATTAGTGATGAAATATCTGACTAACTTTTGTTTTGTTACTTCATTTGAACTCAAACCACCATCTTTTCCATAACTAAATGTAATAAATCTTCTCTGTTTAGTATTGTAATCGCGACAAGAAAGGTTTGGAACATACATAACAACCACCTACTGTTCCTACTGGTACAGGTAGAGCAGGAACCCAGTAAGTCATTCGATTAGCTTGATAACATCCAACACTGGTGGAGATTCCAGAGACACTGGATTCATTGATCATAACATCTAACATTAAATTTTAGAGTAATTGCAGGAGGTGAGAGCAGGCAAGCAAGTAACTTTACAGTCCACATTACATTCAAAGAGTCAGAAGCAGGCAGGGCCAACTGGTTTAGGTTTACATTAAGGTGAGCACAGATGTGTTTCTACTAGAAGTCTTTACCCAGAATACACACCTGAGTCTTGGGATCTAATGTTAACCAAATATTGTACAAACTGAGTGAGAGGAGCAGGCAACGTATTAAAAATTCAAGTTCAGTTAAGTTAGATAACATTTCAAAATAAAAGAAATACACAGATTATTTATCAAGGCTTTTTGATAACATCATCTGGACCATGCCTGGGGAGGATGAGGAGTGGCGTTTTAGTTGTAAACCCCTGGTTTAGAGCACGTACTGTCTAGAGAGGGATACCCTTGTGTCTGTATGTGAACTAGATTTGTTACTTTAGCTAGTTTTGCCAGTGATGTTGGACTAATTCATGAAATCCATACTCATACATTTTCAGTACAGCTTTATCCTGCCCAAGGTCACACAGAGCTGGAGTCTATCCCAGCATGCTTTGGGTGAGAGGCAGGGTACGCCACAGACAAGCTGCCTGTCTGTCACTAAAGCTATGACATAAATAAAGAAACCACATTCACACTCTCAGCCTCAGGAGTCAGCTTCGACCTTCTTGCTGCGAGGTGACATTGCTAAACCACTGAGCCACTCTGAGATCACTCCCCCCTGCTTAATTCCACAGACACTGAAAACAACTCAGCAAACTCATCAGCAAAAGTAAAACACAGAAATGATTTGACTTTTTGTTTTTCATTACTGCAATCATTTGGAAACACTGCGAGAGCTGCGATAAGACTGAAAGAGGACATCTCATTTCCAATTTCTGCTTCTCTTTCATCTCCAGAATGAAAACTTTAAACTTGTTATCTTTGCAGGACACATGTTACAGTATGTCAGTCATGAGCAGTTTGAGCTGACAGATAAATCAAAGCAGGGCACTTTCACCAGGTTTAGGTAATAGAATAGTTTATTCTTAAGAAAAAACATTATACAATGTTAAAATGAAAATGAGAATAACTGTTTCTAATAACCAGTTATAACCAATAACTCTAATAATTATTATTTAATTTATCAACTGTTTATCAACAGTGTAAAGTAACTAAGTATTTACTTAAGTACTGTGCTACTTAATAAAACAAAATACAGCACAATCCTCAGACAAAGTAATTAACATTCTGAATATTAGATTCAAAATACATGATCATTAAAACAGCACAGAAGAGATAAACCAATAAATCAATGATACATTAATGCATCACTAATTATAGTTCGATAATATCATACTCATATATGTAAAACAAACCATTCTGCATAAAGAATACTTTTATTTTCAGTATTTCAAGTGTTTTCTTGAGCTAATACTTTTGTACTTTTGCTTATACACTACCAGTCAAAAGTCCTGATGACTCTGCAACTAACCATTACACCCTGGCACTACCGAAATCACTTCAAGAGTGCATCAAGACAAACGACGACAACAACGTCAAAACAGATTTTCAAGAAAGAAAACACACACAAGCACACACATTAAAAAAAGTTCCAGGGATCTCCTGATCTTACACTACACTACACGCCACATATTTCATATTGCATGTATCATGTGAGGCATTGCTTATATTCTGTATATGCGTCTAGTGAATCTATATTTGATTATAGTAAAATAAAAATGGATCAGAGAGACAAAGGAAGAGAAATAGAGGCATAAAGACAGAGAGATAGCAGAGTGAAATGGCAGCTTACATTACATTAGATGGACCATCATGCAGCCCCTGACTGACACAATTAAAAGCATTATGCTGCCAAGACCCTGTCATGCAATACACACTGGTCTGGCAGCCCTCCCCTGTTAGCTCCGCCTGGCAAAATTCAATTACCACTTATCACCAGCGACAGGGAGCATCAGCCTGACGGGCATACATATCCCTGCTGCTGGACTCACACACAAACTAGGGTCATACACACATATAAAGTAAATCCCAACATGCCTCATTGTACACTGTGTTAGAGCAGTCAGCACAGTATAAATGATTACAAAACTGATCACAAGGTGCAGCTCTCAGTCTCCTCTGTGGTTAAAGTTCTCTGAGGTTTAGTCAATCAAAAAGTGATGTCGTTATCTGTTGGTAGACGTAAGGAGGCCGGTGTCACACTTTGACATTTTGGCAAATAGACTTTACACAAAATTACACATTTTTGCAGAGTGAGGTGAGAAGATCAATACCATTCTCCAGTTTATTTCAGTGCACATTGTTTTCTGTTTGTTGCACGCAATTGTAAAACTAGTTGAGGTTTTCTGTCTTTTTCTGGACTATTTCGTGATCAAGTATCATCAGCAGATTGAGGTGATGGTAGCTGGTAGTTGGTGCTTTTGGAAAGAGTGATGCAAACCAATGAAGGAGTGCAATAGAATATATTATCACTTTATTATACAGTCAATAGATTTTGGTCCCACTGCCCCCTGTCATGTAGGACGTATATATACACACAATAATCAGCTTTATTAGTGTGAAGTCTTTATTCTTGCTTTCCAAGTCAGGTAAAAAGGGCCTTCGTTTGAATAGAGTCTTTGAATTTCTGAAGGTCAAAATAAAAAAACAACAGCCTTAGTCCTCCAGCCCTAAAATAATATGTTTTTGAAGTGACAAAGTTTACAAGTCATCAACAACCACAACAATTATGTCTTTTGGGAACAAAAGAGGAAACAGTGTGACATTATTCTGGAAAATGCCAGACTTTTCATTTTCACCCATTTCCGTACAACATTAAATGGTGGTTTCTTATAGCGATGACCATGATTGTTTCATAGCCTTAACCCCTAGTCTTGCTGTAACCATGACAACAGGAGCCCCCTGACTTTAAAGGTTGGATCATGCTTCCGATAGAGCACTGTGCCCGAGTTTTCCTGCGATTGAGTGCACGCCATGGGTAACAATCAGTCAACAAGTGTGTTCATTGCTGCACGAGTCCCACATTGTTCCTCTCCAAGACTGTAGTGGGTGCTGTGGACCAGGTCTACAGCAGTACACAAGAGGCTACTGAAGGACAAGAAAACAGGGGAAACTAAACATGATGGTTCTCTGGGCAACAGTCTGCGAGCGCATGCAGGGTTTTGCTTCACCTCCCGCCAGAAGCATATAGCGCCACCTGCTGGAATACAGAGTTATGTCTTACTAACACTTTTTGATCCAGAAAAAAGCTGAACAGCAGTCGCCTCCAGTTCTTTGATGCTTGGTGTTTCAGTCTCCATTACCAACAACAAATCCTTTCTAGATTTGTTTAAGAACTTATAGTCTACTTTGACTTTAACTGAACTTGAAGTGTCAACAACACATAAAACATACTATTTCACTATCGTCCTAGTTTCAGCAGTACACACTTTCCTCCACAGCCATGAACGCTGAGCAACAAAAAGAAATAGAATGGTAAAATAGTAAATATGCAAATATCCTCTGCTTCTCTAAATTATCAGTTTTTACATTCTGAGCACATCATATATGTTCTGGTATAGTATCTGATGTTCTTGTTTAACAGCTCTCCTCACAGAAAGTTGGCTTCTAAAAGATGCAGAGATTTTTATTGCACATCCATGGCTTTATTCAACAAGAAAGTTTCAGTGCCTGGCTACACAGAAGGCTTTTCCAAGGCTGCCACTCAGCAAGTCATTTTGCAACAACCACAATATCTTAGCCACTTGAGGTACTAATTGCTATTTTCTAGTACGAGGTCAATTATCCACACTATAGAAAGCTCTCAGAATGAAATGACCACAGCTCTCAGTAGCTGAACTGTGAATTTGCGATCACCTGATGTGTTTTAACAAGAATGAAAGTACACAACGTGCTCCTAGCTTCGAATTCAATCACAGCCGAACCTGTGAGTTAGCAAGATGGACCTAAAATGGGCTTAAACAAAAACACGAGGGTGGATAATGATCTTAATTGCTGCAGAGAGGTTTGATACTGTCTGCGTGGGAACAAAAACCCATTAACTCAATCATTTCACAACAGTGTTGCAGGGCATTTGAGTGGTGGAGATAATTGATTTGAGTAGATATGGAGTATTTAATTGGCTGGCTGACAGTGTTTTGGGAAATTTGACAAGAAGTGGGTTTTTTAATAACTAAAAAAAAGGAGATTTGTCAGCAGTATGAAGGGATTTTGTGTAAGTGTGAGCAGCAAATGGAGCTTGCAAACCTAACTTGTCTTTTTTAATTTCTACGAATGAATGCCAATATGTATAGCTGATCTTGGATCAGTGGAGCAATGGCAGCTTATCAGACCATATTTCTATTTCTCTCAATTCAATTTAAGAGACTTTGGGCAACTTGGAGCATGGAACACTTCAAAGAGCTCAATTGTTTTTTCTTCAAGAGCCACTGAAATTTAAGATTAGACAGGGGAATATAAAACTTACTTGCCTGTTTTCCACTTTCTCAAAAAATGTTCCACATAAGCTTTACCTCATCTTATTTCCAATATCCTGACCAGGCTTAAACTTTGAATGGGATTGAACTGGGATTCCATAAAGTAGATTTAACAGGCTGGGAAGAAGCAGACATTCAAGACTAGTAATATATTGCAGCTTCTTTTAAGTGAGCTATTTTCAATATACACTGAGTATGGAACTGAAAAAAAGGTATGTAAGAAGAGCAAAGCACTGAGATGCTGATCAATATTTAACTTTTTTTGTAAAATAATTATTGATAATTTGACAGAAATAATATCCTACATAGCAAATGACAATTTTCAATCTCAAGGACACAAGACAGAATGATCTCTATTATCTGTCATTGAAGGCTCAAAAACATGAGCAATCATTGAGGGACCAATTTGACCTACTTAACTTAACTAGTCAAAGTTAAAATTGTCAGTCGGGGACTATATAGTAGATAATGATGAGTTATTAGAAAACAAACAGGGGGATGATTAATTAATGTGTGAAATGGAATTACAGACACTTTATGAGTTGATCCTCTGGATTGGTAACAATTACTCATTACTTGATAATTTACTGTTTTTGTGCAATATATCACTTCCTTATTAGTACTTCCTCATTAAATCACTAACTATTACTTACCCTATTTTGTGGGCCTCAAGTAGTACTTATTCAGACACTATCCATAAACTAATAATTGATAAATAGTTAATTCTTCATTATTCTTTATTAATTATTCATATTATTTGTATTACAGTGTATCATATTCTAAAGATCTTATAAAAATCAGCTGATGTTCTAACTGTTTCGTTAACTGGTTCACCACTGTTGATTTAATTTGACTTTTTTGACACTTATCTGTAAAAAAAAGGATTTATGTTAAAGTGAAAACAGATCAACTCTACAATGTTTATCTGTATTTACATTCTACAGTATTCTGAATGACTTTAATGGAGGTAATCTCACCTTTCTTTTGTTTCCTGTTGTGACATTGATAATTATAGCAGCCAAGGCATCAATTCATGCTTAACCAGTACATTTTTGATCTTTACCTAATACACTTAGACAGTGCAATTTAAAGATCCCTGCTTTACACAAGCGCACTAATTAGAGAGAGATCTGGATGGACAGGGAGAGAGGATATTTAATTTCTGTCCACAAATGGTTCACATTAATGGACAGATCAGTCAGGAGAGAACAGGTGGGAGGAGGGATGAGAGACCAAAGACACAGAGGAAGAAGCTGAGAGCTGAAAAAATGATGATGATGTGACCTATAAGTGTAAAGACATAATGAGAGCACGTTCCACCTTTTCATCCTTATAATTTGTCTTAGAAATAAAGTTCCTTATTACTGTACAGCACAAGAGCTAGGATTATTTTTTCTGTGATTTTCTCTAGTTAACTCACTTCTAGCAGTATCAAAATTTCATCACAGCTACCAAACTGAACAATGCTGAAATACTGACTATGAGCCATACAGGCAGAGACATCAACATATGAGCATCCACGCTGGGAGCAGTCATAGGTTTATCCGTCCACAAGTTATCAGTGTTATTGGGCATTATTTAACTTATGTGAATGAAATTCACAATTAGGCTTGGTTTAGCCACTGTCTTACTGCGTCCCACCTCAGCAGCGATGGTGCGCTGTGAGAGGCCCTGCTTATGCAGTTCAACAACCCGACCACGTTCAAAAGGGGAAAGTTTTTTTGCCTTTGCCATCCGAACGTCATGACAGTGTGAGTACCTGACAGAAAATGACAATGAATCCACATTTTTGCACAGATTGTGGTCCTAAGATTTTGATCAGCTGTAAAACAGCCTGATTCAGTTAAAGTGTTGTTTTCAATAAACTGCTTAAAAAAATGTTTTGTCTCCCTCCCATTTCTTCTTGTAGCATGTTGAAGCACTACTTGGAACCTTGTTAAGATCCAACCAGGCGACATATGATTTTTTGCCATTTGCATAGTGGTCTTAAACCTTTGATCAGGACCGTTTATATTTACAGGAATATGCTCTGTATTCCCAAGTGTATTACTGACCCCTATGTAACTTTACATTATTTTTCTCCAAGTTCAACACATGCCTCGAAGCATGTGCAATTATGTGCTCGCACTCTAATCTGGTCTCAACACTCTAATAAAACACTTTGTCTCCATGTGTCAGAGCAGGTCTCATCCAGCTCTCTTTGCTTTGTAACTAGTACATCCAGCATACAGCTGCTGGCCTGACAACGGAGAGAGAACAGCAACTGGGATTGAATGAAGTGATATTTAGTCTGGCTGTTTGTTTTGTGTTGGCTCTGACTGGAGCTCACATGTATTATCAGAACCCTGAAGCTCAGTGAGGTTATTAGGAGGATGGACGAAAGGGCGGAGAGAGGGCTGTAAAGGTGAGAGACACTGCTGAGACTTTATAATGAGGCTGTCAGGCCTAAAGGGGAATGTGTTGAACTGACCTCCGTTACTAAAAAATGTGTGACAGGGTTTTCGTTATAATTCATTTTTAACCAGTATGAGTGTATTCTAGTGAGTCCAAACCAGGTGGGCAGTTATGGACGTAGCATCTAATGTCAGACGGTGAAATATTTTTGAGTGTTTACCTACCAGCCAGCATGCAAACACACATGTACCTCAAGCTGTGGGCCTCTATGTCTAGCATGGACACCCGACTTCACAAAAGTATATTTGTAACATCACAACATGAAAAACATAGGTAACAAACGTGAGTGGCTGCTGAGGATATTAGTTAGTTCATTAGTCTGGTGAATGGTGCAACACAACTAATGGGTTATGACAACCTTCGTTCCTTTCAGAGAAGGTGAGTTTAACTTGACAGAAGTCCAAAGTAGCAGCAAAGTTTGACTTTTAGCATCCTGAACTGATGAACCTATAAAATACAGGGACGTGATGGATTCCTAGGCTGTAACTCAGATTTATAAATAGGCCTAATAAGGAGACTGAATCTGTGAAAGTGAACTCTCAATATCAGAGCAGAGTTACACCAAACACACATCTTTCACTACAAGATGCTCAGGTACACACATAGAGTCGTGTCTCTTTTTAAAATGGAATGTCATTGCTCTGTGCAGTCAGACTGGATGATGAATAGCTGATGTAGGTACAGATAAACAAGAGGGTTCAGCCTTGTTAAAGCTTCATGCCTGGCTAAACAAACAGCCATTGTAACAATTTGTACCAGAATACAAAAAAAAAAATATATATATATATTTTGTCATCTTTTCATCAGTCTGATTTGCAGGCAAACGATTGCTATCATTTGGCAGTAGTAGTCATGAATCTGCTTTATCAACATGTCATGGAAGGTGAATGTAATGGGGGGAAAAAAAGAATGGAAAACACAAAGGAGGAGAGAGAAGACGGCAACGGGGGGAGAACGGGAGGTAAAAGTGACCTCTCTGCTCTCTGAAATGGAATCTTGCATTGTTTGCTCAAGAGCTTCAGTGCTGGCTTTTTCAAAGTGGTTTTTCAACGCCATCTGTTTTTATTGACCCTTCATCCTTGAGTTTGATAACGCCGCCCCATCTATCCTGAATCCCACTTTTCTATTTCTCTGTTTCTCCTCGTCTGTGACAGACGGAATAATGAGGTAGCGGCAGCAGCGTGTCGGTTCGTGCAGCAGGAGAGACATTACAGCGGTGGGGATGAGACCCCCCACTGTTAGAAAAGGGTGGAAACTCTCTTTGCGACACTAATTTTATTCCTCCACAAGCCCAGTTGGAGAGAGAAAGTCTTGCCTGTATCTTACTTTAGCTCGTCTATTAGTAGTCTGTTTGTGTCTCAGGCTCACAATGACATCAAGGCTCAAAGGTAGTGGTCGAGCAGTGACTAATTTCAGTTTCTACCAAAAAGACGAAGATGTAATTTTGTTTAATGAACAATGCAATTCAAGACTTCTGAATAAAAAGAAGACAGAGAGTTGTCCTCTGTGGGCACCGTCATGACGTCTGTGAACAATAAATGAAAAGAATCAACCATCTTTGTTTGTGTTCAGCTCTTTCTTGTTCGAACATGTCACGATCCAGACGTCAACACTATCCAGCACCTTTGAGATGAACTGGATGAACCTCCAGTGGTATGTGGCCATGTAGGTTATTCCAGTATGATGGGTGTGAATAGACTTTAGCATGTGGTGTTTGAAGCTTTGAAAAATGTGGGACGAGAGCAAGTAGCTTCAAGTGGGATGCCAAGGTTCTCCGTATGTCAGGGCCTTTTTCACGACATGGACTGTCAGACTGATGTTCACATTAGTGCAGTGTCAGCAATTCAGGTGTTATACTGAAACAATCTTGGTGAAGAAGGAACTGAGCCACAAGGCAAAGCTTTCAATTTACAAGTAGGTCTATGTTTAAACACTTAGCATATGGTACTGACCAGAAGAATGTTTCCTCTGTAGGGTGGCTGAGCTCAGCCTTACAGATAGGTTATTGGTGGATCAGGTCCATTTGATGCCTTCCATAGGAGCCAGCTTTTGGCCCAAAGGGTGCAATCCACTGCTGGAGAACATGTGATTGATGTGAACATGTGAGAACATGAGTCAGTGGTGACTTTTATTATGAAACTAGAGTGGCTTACTTTTTTAAAGTCACTTTTTTACAGTCACTGATCTTACGCATCTCTGGTATCATATTCCCTGCCCACCATCCACCCCAACCACCTCCCAATCACTGCTGTTTGTTAGAAGAATGTAGCACTTTTTCAGTGGGGGGACTTTGTTCTGGGGAACGTAATGACAGCAGTGACTTCATTGCTATGTAATTGGAAGACAAGTTAGTCATATAGAAAATGCTATTTCCAGGATACAGGTGGTAAATAAAGCAAGCTGATGAATCAGTCTGGAAATCTCTATGTTGAAGCGGATGGCCACACATTCCAGAGGAATGTGGAAACTGTTATTAACTTTTTTACTGGCCTACTTTATGAGTCTTATCTCCTTGTACTTATCATATTGTATATCTATTAATCATAGCATGTCTGATGACTGTACACTACGTGGACTTGGTATAACCCTACCTCTGGGCTTTCTATGTTTGTTTATTTCTGGAAATAAACTCTACGTGAACTTGGAACTCTTCACTTTTCAGTAATTGCACGTTTCTGCTTTGTGCCACTGAGGGGGATTTCCCTTTAAGTCTTCTGTGGGTTCTGACTTTCTACTTTCTACTTTTTTTTAAATGTTGTATGTACTTCTTGTTTACAGTAACCATTACATCTGTTGTGGGTCCAAAACATGTCCTCCAATGTGAAAGGGAATGGACATCATTGCCAAGTCCACTTAATATATAAGCAACTTTGTAGAGTTGTTACTTTTTGTAGAGTTGCCTGTTGCGGGTTCCAGATTTCTGGGCTTGTTTTTCAGTAGTGTAGTTGCTTATTTGGGCTTCCTCTCTAACTCCTGTCTCCTTCCGCTATACCTATCTAATGACCTTTTCGACTGCTAACAGGTTTTCGGGGTTGCCACAGCGGATCATTACAGCTATGAGTTTGGCAGATTTTTACGCCGGATGCCCTTCCTGGCGCAACCTTCGCCACCGGCCTTCGAACTGGCACTTGGGAAGGACCGGGACACAACAATTGACAACTGACAACTGCCCTAACCACTGTGCCACCGTCCCGCTATACCTATCTAATAAAGCAAAATTACTCCACCAATGAAGACGTTTCTTTAGCTAGCTTTATATAGGAGTCATCTTTCATCCTTGACTAGTTCGCTGTATGACTTTTTATAACGTGTCAGGTTGACTATTACAGTGAGATTTGTATTTTTGCGTCAATGAAGACAAAAAGTCAATGAAGACACAGTGAGAGAGTTTTTAAATTACTACCCTTAATATAACATCCATCCATTATCTACCGCTTAATCCGAATTCGGGTCGCGGGGGTTGCTGGAGCCTATCCCAGCTGTCTTCGGGC
>JAUYWH010000010.1:14866965-14918460 GCA_034779795.1 Ctenopoma multispine | reverse complement strand
CAGAAAGGCACCCGGCCGACCCCGGGAATCGAACCCGGGTCCTTCTAGCTGTGAGGCGACCGTGCTAACCACTACATATAACAGTCGCCCCCTTAATATAACAGTTTGTCTTTAATATTTAATTTGTAAATATGTTGAAAAAATAATTCTACTTAGCCTATACTGTACAGCAGAAGAGCCTTAAAGTAACCGCCTTATGTAGTGACAGCAGGTTACCCAATCAGTTGCTTGTTTCTCTCCCGAGATCTGGCAACACAGGGATTGGGCACAAAAAATTTGTCACAATGTAACGGACCACACACACATTCATGCAATCCCACAAAACCCATTTAAACACTTACAAGTCGGCAAGTCTCATAAAGCATAATAGATTGGGTACAATATTTCTCAGCTTTTCCACATTTTGTAAACAAACAAAAAAACGACTGCTCTGGGTGACTTCCTGTGTTAGAGGGAAGATAGATGGTCTTGTGTGCAGCACACACACACCAGGCGTGGGCTGACACAGTATAAAGCCTCCAGCACTCTGCTACAGTAAACAGTTGTTAGTGGATTACTGGGAATCAATGACAATGAGTGGGCACAAACCAAGGCTCGTGTACAGCAGGGAAACCTGTGGAGGTGCATCCACCTGCGGGCATCAGCTCTATAAGGGGACTTATACAACAGAACACAAAGAGAAAAAGGTGTTTACTGTTCTAAATAACAGGTTTTGTTCATATTTAACCAGGTTGTTATTGGGCAATGAAATTGGTGTTCCCCATGCCCTCATGTCTGAGCGCTACTGTCTGGCTAGCAGAGTTAATATCTAATAAGGCCAGGAAAGCCATTTATCATAGTGAACACGTAGTTGTCTTCATGTTTTATGCATATAATAATATTTAATGTTTAGCATTTGCCACTATAAATCCTCACTGTCCACTTCTTGCTGCCCACTTATTCTATGCTTTGTGCATTGACATTTGCAGCAAAGGCTCATGTTTCGCAATGCAAGTTGTATAAAGAATTCAAGTTTGTGTGTTTTCTTGTCCATTATTCTGGTCACATTAGAAAAAATATTTGTAGTCACCAACTAAAATAAAAAAAGAGTCCAAGCAGTCTGCAATTTCCCCAGCCATTATTTTGTTTGAAAGTTTATTACATACGGAAGAACATCATAGATCAACCTTCAGGTTTTGCAATCAAATGAAAATTTTACTTGAATTCTACAGTTTTGACAGTGGATAGAACTGTGTTAAGTCTGTAAGCTTTTTGATGATCTGACTGCCCCATTGCTCTACACTACTCTACCAACCACTTGTCCTCTTAATGATGACAGGAATGCTGGAGCCTATCCCAGCCGTCATTTGCCAAGAGGTGGGGACCACCCCAGACAGGTCACCAGTCTCATATTCACACCTATGGGCAACTTTTAGAGTCACCAGTCTAACTTTGGACAAGCCGGAGTACTTGGAGAGAACCCAAGCAGACACGAGGAGAACTCTACACAGAAATTCACCAGACCAACCTGTGGATTTTGAGGCGGCAGCACTAACCACGGCACCACCGTGCTGCTCACAATCACTATATTGTCATAGTAAATTGTCTCTTGTGTATCGTTTTGATCATTTTCAGTTCAGTTTGAACAGAGTGAAGCGTGGCGTTTGTAGTCATTAATGGGTTGTTACATTCTGTAGAAACCGAGCTATTGTTGCAAGAACAAGTAATTCCAGTAAGACCTCTTATGTGCAGTGTGAATTGTGCGTCTTATACTGGTAAAGAATGACTGTAATAGAAAAAGACGGCAGCAGCTTGTTGCAGGAAATGTTTGCGACAGGCTGCCAGCTCTCAGCCTTATGGCTTCTTTTTGTCTTCTACGTGCACCTGTTCACATGGATTTGCTTTAGTGCGCCTTGGAGAGCTTGTTTTGTTGATACTGTTCCAGTTACCTTAAGTCACAAAAAGCAATCCCATTTTCTTCAATTTATTTCAGCCTCGACGTGAACCTCACGCAAGGCCAACAGTTCATAATAGTGAGTGCTTTTGATAGCGCTGGATGTGTTTTCATGATGCAGGCTCTGCCACTTTTTTTTCATGTCATACCCAATAAAGATGTAGGATGTCGCTCAAGGTTTGAATCTCTGGACACTTCTGGTCTTGATTTCCAAGTGTGAACAACTTTTTGCTGAAAGAATATCATTATTCTCTATTAACACTGCCTCTATATGTTCTCTTAGCACTGACGCATTATTAACACACTGTTTCTTCAGGCTGCATTAGGTTATACACAGACGACTCACAGGTTAAGTGGGTGTTCATTGCGTGAGGAAACGCATGTAGCTCACTGTTAGGAGCCTCTTTTGTTTACCCTCCCAGGCATGTCATAAAGCAGAGCTCAGTAAATTAAGTGAGGGATGAGGGTGAACAGTCGCAGAGTGGCTCTCCTTTAATCAGTCTAATTGTTACAATCAGACTCACGATCTCCTCTCGTCTTCTTCTCTCCCCTCTTCAATGCTGCATTTGAATTCTCTTGACTTTTTTCTCCTTCCTACCTCCTATCTCCACCCCCCTCTTTTTTCTTTTGTCATTTCCTCTCCTTTTAATTCATCTCCTTACATGCATCCTTCCCTCTCCCCCTCTCCTTCCCCTCTTTGACATTCCCTTTCCTTCCATTTATTTCCCTTTTCATTGCCCTCCCTTTATTTCCTTTCCTCTCCAACACTTCCCAGCACTTCCCAGGAAAACCTGTCTTATTACCTCAGTGGGACCCATAAAGGGACTGGGGATGTGATCAGGCTAATGATAATTAAATAGACTCATCATCAAATAGTCATTATGGCAGATTGGCTTTCCTGCCCTCACTCAAAATAGCAGCTGACAGGCTGACACCAGCCGTCTGTCGCTGATTTGAACAGGGCAAAGACAGGCAGGGGAGGCCACTTGCGCCATGCACCACGCACATTTTTTCCCCTGTGAAGCTCCATTGTATTGAGAATGATAGTTACTGTTTAGAGGATTTTAGAGAAAAATGACAAAGTTTCAAACACTATTAATGACGTGAGCACAAACAATTAAAAACAGGTCACTGAGTAAACAGATGTTCATTTGGTAGTGAACTATAAAGGCTCAGTTGAAATAGTCCAGTACATTTCAACAACCTCTTTGTTTAAATTGTTTAATGGAGGTGTTGATTCAGCTGTATGATAGTTCTGCAGTCTGTAGTTTGTTCTGCTGTTGGTTTGATATAAATGTGTCCATCCACCTCTATTACTGAGTGTATATGAACTTTTATGTATTAAATTAATTTAAAAAAGGACTTTACACCTTTAAAACAGACTAAATAAAGAATAAATGTCCCTGATTTAAATGTGTTAAAGTTGAACGCTAGTTTAGCCTTTTTCTCATATGAATGTCAGGTCCAAACCTGATTCTCTGTGAAGCAGGATGCACGACATGCGCAAAAAAGTAGCACTCCTCCTGATAATGTTGCAGGGTCTACAACCTAATCTAGAAACTAGACGGTTGCTCTCTTTCAATATTAACAAAGTGGGCGGGATAAACATTTTAAGCCGGGAAGACGGTGTTTAGTCTGAATTTAGACCAGTCTAGTTAACTAAAACTGTAGTATACTCTAATCCACCACAACATTAAAACCAGGAGAGGAGGCTGATCATACTGCAGCGATATGAAACACAACATTGCTGGAGAACACAGTGATCTGCGTCTTCCAGTCATGCGCAGCTCCATATGATTCTCCCCCCCCCCATTCCCATTCTTCCTATTCATTACAGAACCACAGAAAATAAAGTCGTATTTCACTCTTTTTGAAAACACTGAGGACACAGGGCTCACAGCTGTCACAGGTTCTGGCCGAGCAGAGAGTTAACACATTGTGTGCAAATGAAAAAAGTCGCACAGTGTCCGCCCGACTTTAGTTGACAAACTGCTGTTACATGAAACATCCTGGAAAGGGAACAGAAAAGGCCTCTCAGTCGTGGTAATTCAGTAAATGCTTTTAATAAAACATGGTGTTAGACCTGCAGTGTTGATGCAAATGCTTTAGAAAGTCTGTAAAACAGTATCTCCCCAGTCTAGCATGTTGCAGAGCGGGAAGCTTTTCCAGTAGGTTCTTATAAACGGTAGAATCTCGTCACAATGACGTGAGCGTCCTTGGTGACACCTCTGCTAAGTTGTCTATAATACCACTAAAAAGAACCTGTGCATTTTTAGAATCTGAAGCTAATTACACCAAATAAATCTGTGTAATCAAGTCAAATTCAATTAGCTAAGAGAAGTAACCAGTTTAGAAGCCGCTGAGGACTTAAATTGAGCAGTGCTTTTATTTTGCATTAAATATTGAGCAAAGCAGTGCGTTCATTAATTTGTTCACAGAAATTATGAAAGTGTGCACAATGAACACTCGGCTCATTGAAAGGAATGAAAAGAGAGGAGAGTATGTGTTTGTGTAGCGAGTGTTTTAATTGCATTTACTTACAATAACATCCCATGAACTCAGTGTGGTAAATTTTGGCTTTGCTGTATCATTTTTTCCATTTTTGTTTTTAAATTTTTCACTAAGGTTTCAATCTTTTCTTTTTCAGCCTCTGTTTTCTCTTTTGTATAAAATCTCCTCTTTGCTCTTCGCTATTATATTTCTTTCTTTCAGCACCCCTCCTCCTACCGCTGCTCTTTCTCAGTGTGATTTGGACTCCAGATTAATAGACATCCGTGTTTTAATAAAGTCTGCTGTGACCTGCCGTAGCCCCCCTCCTGTTGGACCTTAAGGCTTATTGGAGTACTCTGAGATGGTGGGAAGATGAGAGGAGGTGAGACGAAAAGGGCGAGCAGGGGGGCGGAGGGGGGGGGGTTGTCATTGTCATCCTAGAGAAATCTAACGGCTGCATAATTCAACAATTTATGAGAGAGTGAGCAGACGAGGAAAAGGCGGGTGGAGCGTTTGGGTGTAACAGAGACCGGAAGATGGGAAAGAAAGAAAGACGGACAGACGGGAAGCAGGCTGTGGCGTACAATATGCAGCTATGACAGCGTATCTGTGTCAGGGTCAGTTCTCATTATAGCTAGCCATGGGATGACAAGCTCTGACTGTGTGCGTATATGTGTGTGTCTATGCAACTCAGAGACAGCCGGAACAATAAAATCAGATGAGAATCATGAAAGTGGTGGAGGGAGTACAGTGCATCGTAGACTATTTAAGCACCCACACACCTTCCATGGACTCTACAAATCTCAAAACCCTTAATTCTTTTCTGTAAACAGATAAGATGACTAGATCCCACACTGTTATTTCATCTTCACCTTTTCCACCACTTTCTCCGAAAAATACACCAATAAAGCTAAGATCTAGTTACATATTAGATTAACCAACCAAAACTAGGGGTAAAATCATTGACGCATCAAAAATGAGTTAAAATTAGGCAGCCCCTGCTTCAGGTATTAAGACACCAGTGGTTGGAATCCAAGTGTTGCATCTCTAACTCCCTTATTTCCTGTCATCTATCACTATCTATAGGCACAGATAGGTGTTAGGTGGACCCTCCAAAGCCCATGACGCAATACATTTTTGCAATAACTCATGTTGCTGTCATCTGGGTCAAGTGGCACTAGGAAATAACTCTCTAAACCAGCAGGTGGCAACAGTCTGTATTCATCATTCAAAAGGGAAAAGAAGGAGAAGACTTAAGACTGCAGATATACAAACCGTAAACCAAGTAGCTTTTTATCTGCCGCCTCTGCCTGCTCTCCTTCACTCTCCTTCAACCTTAAAGATTACATTCTGCAAACAGGAATTTCAATATACATCTTTGCTGATCCTATAGTCAAGACAATGTAGGCTTATCATTAAGCCAGATCTATCAGTGACATGATAGTTGGCCCCCACAGCGCCCACACTGGCCTCACAGCCTGCTCTTACTTATGCTGCCTGGTTATAAATAAACAGTTAACAGTAGGGGGTGGGGTAGCAAGGCCTCCACATGGGCGCAAACAAACACTCACCCATGTCTGGAAGCTGAGTAAACACCTTGACAGATATTTAACAACTCAGAGGACAAAAGCAGATTTGCATAAACACACACACTGACTAACCACTGCCTGCCAGCACTGAGCAAAAACCACACATGCATGTTCACACAGCGCACACACACACACACACACACTGAGGAAATGATAGTGATCAAAGCAGGCACCCCACTGAGATTTTCCCAAAATGTGCGTCAAGATGGCAGCAAGCTCCTCACTTCTCTGATTGCCATGAGCTCGCTAATGACAGCCTCTCCCTCGTCATTCCCCCTAGTGTTTTCAGTCCAAGTCAGCATCAGCCCCCACCCCTCCCAAACCCCATTACCCCTTTGTGGGGAAAAATGATTGTCAGGCTATTAAAGATTTAAACTCAGCTCAGAACAGCAGCGACCGGGATGTGGTGGGATGCCACTAAGGGGCTTTAGAGGGTGGTGGGGGCAACTGGGATGCGAATCCTCTGAGGTTATATTTGGGGAATGCTGACTTGAATAATGCACATGCTGTGAGCGAGATGGGGAGGGATGCATCTTCAGCTGATGAAAAATCCAAAGGCATGAGGGAAGTGCAGGCATTTACATGAGTGTAGGGGGTGTGTGAGGGGGAGAGTTTTGACAGAGAGATGAAGGGGCTGTTTGTTTACACTTACATTTCTTCATAAATAAAGAAATATAATATGGGTTTTATGAGTTTTCTACTGGTCTTACCTGGACTGCAAGTATTAAAATAAAACCATTTCCAGAATCAACAGCTGAACCGATGAAATCATGAACTCAACACTGCGTGTGATGTTTTAATTGTAACGTCAAACACATTTTAAAGCTGCACCAGTAAGATTTTTTTAATGCTGTAAAGATGAACTCAGCCCACATAGAATCAACACTTTCTTTGACCCTAATGTATAATTTAATATTGGTATCACTGAACTTCTGTACATACACTAATGTATCAGTCAAATTAGGTGCCTAAATAACTAATAGGTGGACTCAATGACAAAGACAAAATAAAATAACATATCTACCAGTATAAATGTCTAAATGTATGAAACACACACATTAAGGAAAGCACACAAAAGCCATCTATTGCTTTCATTTCTTTGCCATAATAAAGTCATTTGCTACTGACACCACACACATCCTTTCCCCACAGCTATTATGCATTTGCACATACGCGCCAGGCAACTGCCATTATAAAACTAACACTGTTGTCAAGATTTATTTTTATTTTACAGCCATTTAGCTGTCACTGTCTCATCAAGAGCAGTGAATGAAGCAGTGGGTGACAGCTCTGTCACGGTACTCCTGGTACTGCAGAATCTGAACGGATCACACGAGAGCTCGGTGATGAATAAATAAAGATGAAGAGAGAGGCAGAAGCACAGAGAGAGAAAATACATTTCCATAAGAAAAGTTGCGATGACAAGATGAAGTCAAGGTTAGCCGTTAGCTTTCTGTGGAAAACTTTACAGACTGTTTTTCTAAGCTTTGCCTTCCTCCTGTGACCTCAGAGTGGAGTGTACAGAGTGTTAGTACTCTCATGTAAGGAAGCAGGTAGCTGTTAAAACTGCAGACCTTTTGGTGGCTTTTGGCAACAGCCGTCTCTTCCAATGGCACCAAAATGGCGACTGATTTAACTTTTTTCTGTCCTCCTTACAAACATTTTCAGGAACTCATGCTGATTGGTCAACTGAAATGACGCAGAAGTCACAGCATCAAGAGAAAAACATCACCATATGTCGCTTTCCCCAAAGATCTACCAAATCCACATTCAGATTCATAGTTTGTTCACTTGTCTTTCAGTTCTGGTTCATTCCACAAACCAAGAGCACCACAGAAGAAGAGTTCATATGAATTTGCATCGACCAGGTGTGACACTTTCCTCACACCAGCTCCTGACTCACATCGTGCAGCAGTCTAGAGCAAACAGCTAAAAGTTAGTGAAATGTGAAGCAGCCTGATGATTCTTTTTGTCAGTCTGGTGGTTGTGACACAAAAACACAGGTGCAGCAACAATTATCCGAAAATAATTTCAATTCAGGTGCTGTGGTTTAATCTTGTTGGTGCATTCACTGTTCTTGTTTTTGTCTGTGTGTGTGTGTGTCCGTGAACGTGTGACTCAGTGACGTGCATGTCGAATACGATTGTATTTCTCACTGCAGGCAGGCTGAGGATAATTTTGAATTAGCACATCGTCGTGTAATTGACTTCGCATCTGCTTCTGAAAATATATAAACATGCTCATCTTATTCTCAGCCGGTGTTTTGCTTAATCTCAGCAAATCCCTTTAAATGAAGTTATGCATAATCGTTGGATTGTAAAGGATGGGGGGGGGGGAGTGTTTCACTTCTGCAACCAGGAACTCACAATATACTGTAACTCTGCAAAATGGCATCTATAATAAATGTTATTTCTAGTACGGCTTTTGTTATGATGAGTCTCTTTTGTTTAATTATGTCCCATTGTTATAATTGGTCTTCATGTGTTTTTTGTTTCTCACCTCATTGGTAATTGAGTGTTTATTGGGAAAATAGTCTATCAGTCTATTTTGGTATTGTTATTTTCAATACAGGTGCAATGAGAAATGAGAGGTTGAAAGGACACTTTTGGGTTTGTACAGTTAAATAGATCATAATGATGTCTACTTTGCTTCTAAAGCAGTGACTCTGCCTCTTTTACATTTGTTCCACTGCAGTGCTTCGTTTTACATGCTGTTGCACTCTGTTCCTTCTTCCTCCTCCACTATAATTGCCCTAATTCACTGGTTTGTCTTCGGAGCCGGTGCAAAATTTGCTGGCTATTGATTACCGTAGTAACAGGTCACAGCCACAGGTAGTGGTTGGGAAACATCGATTGGGAGAATAAACAGCAGCTCTGTCAGCAGGGAAGGGCTTGGACAGAGTGCAAACAACGCCTGAGCCTTTTATATACCCGAACAGATAATAAAACTATTCAAAAGGATATAACAGAAGGGAAAACATAACAAAACAAGAAAATAATTAGATTATATTAAAGGTTTAGAATTGTCTCTATTTCTGCATAAATGTGACTAATATGGAAAAATCTACATAAACAAATGATACAGAAAATTGCACCTATTTTTATAATTGTACAAAATGTTCTATAGGATTATTATACTTTTGGTTGATCGACTTCGTGTTTCGGGTTGTTTAGCTGCACGATCGAGTTGAGTTCACAGATTGATATCTTGACATTTTCCTAATAATTTGAATTCATGAACATTAACAATAGCTACTGCAAAAATGGCATTTGATTCCTAGACATTAGGGAGAAAGGCGTTCACAAACTTTCTTGTACCACTGTATAACCAGCTATTTTCACAGCAAACAACAGATTTGCATTAGAGGCCTGCTGGCAGTTTATCACTACCCTTCAAAGTTTAGGTAAAAAAAAAAAGGAAATGTGACAGACACTTTGCATGCCCAACCACCCACCACCATCTCCAGGGTTGGATTCCAATAACCAGTTCAATTTTGGATCTAGTCCCAGCTGCAGTCCCCAGATTCACTCCAATGCAGATGAATCTCTTCTTTAACCTTGTAACAAAGTATAGATTCAAAGTTTTACTCACACAAACAGGATGTAGTGAAAGCAGTGCAGCTTTTCCCCAAGACTATATACACACATATATACAGTATATATATATACAGTATATATATAGATATATAGATATATATATCTATATATCTATATATATATAGATATATAGATATATATAGGTATATATCTATCTATCTATCTATCTATCTATCTATCTATCTATCTATCTATCTATCTATCTATCTATCTATATATAGATAGATAGATATACACACATTATATATATGCATACACACATATGTGTTACAACCTTTTCATTTTCAAGCTGAAAAAGCACCATTTTTGTTTCTTTTTAAACAAACCAAATGTCTCCAGCAACACCCGCACCTAATTAAAATTGGTTTGACATTAGCTAAGTTTTAGAAGTCCTCCATGTTTCATTCAGATACACACATTTAATTAACATTTTATCTTCTCATCCAATTTCCAGGTTCATGTTCTTGTTGTGAAACCTATTAATTACTAATTATCTGCCTTCTTAGTCATCAAAACTTGATATACATCTCAAACAAAACATGTTAATGAAAGCAAAGCTTAAAATACCATTGCTCCCCACCCCAACCAAGCTTATTCTGAGGTTCTGGCTCTGTCAAAGCACTTTCTTTTTTACTTTTGCATCGTTTTTGTTTTCTCATCCTCCTTTTTCACCAGTGAGCATTGTATATGTAGTATCTTGTGTATCAACTAGAGTGCCCAGTTTGTGCATCAGGAAATAGCGATGACCACGCACTTGGTCAAGAATTTTTATGACAATCCTTTCTTTCTCTTCTGTCCTCTGGAGTATAGCAGAGTGTTCAAGGTTAATGATGGTGATTCACCTTCCTGTTCTGCTCTGATTGTTATGTGGTGAGGACAGAAAGGTGTTGGATAAAGGACAGAGCTCAAAGAGAAAAGGCGGTGGCAAAAGTGACGGTGGGAACTTTCTCCTTGACTGACCTGATCTGCCAATGGTAAAGCAAGAACACAGGCCAAGGATCAACGTGGGCCTCTCGGAAGCTGGGCCAACCACTGTTCTGTGTGAGTGCTGCAGGGGTCTGCTGCTGCAGCTCCCGAAACACCGCAGGACAAGGAGGCAAAGAATGTGTGGGCATGTATGTGACAGCAAAGATAAATAAAAGGCTAAAATGCACAAGGTTGTCATTTGTTTTGAGTTACAAAGTGAATAAATACCAATGAGACAGAGGGAAAGCATCTGCAGACATCCAAACGGCTTTTATATCCTATGAGCAGTAGCTCAGAGTTAAAAAATGAAATCAATGACTGACCATGTAAATCTACAGGTTAAGAGTCACATTAGTCCAAGTAAACGAGCAATGTACTGTATGTCTGCAGTAAAGTTATGCAGTTAAAGTGAATCACTGAGTTTCGCTGTGGGAACAGCTGCATACATAAGGTCCTTCTTCTGCCAAGATGAACGACTTCCAGCTAACAACAACTACTTCCCGCCAAGGCTGGCAGTCCTCCATCTTTGTCTGCAACCAGGTCCTCATGTTTTCTGGCAAGTACGAAGAACTTCCAGCTGAAGCTACCTGGAGGTTGAGTCATGGTAACTGGATACAATGGATACTAACAACGTGTCATAACTTAGGTAATACAGGTAATTAATACCATCATTGATTACCTTTGTTTCTTCTTGGACCTAAGACTAGACATTTTAAGTGCACTGGACTGGAATCATGTGCAAAACGAAACCTGATATAAACTGCAACAACATACAGAAATAGATTCTGCAATCTGGACTGAACAGTATTTCTAACGCACTGTAACATCTGTAACGTTTTCTTACAGAACGCCAGTCTACAGTAAATGCCAGCAATCACAGAATAACATCCACCAAGGCATTGACCCCCATGGACCCCCATGCCTTGATGGTCTCAATAACAGGGAGCAAAATTAAAAAGCCAAGAGTGCAGTGGATGAGAAATGAACTCTGGGATTGACGGACAGGAGGAGGGATGGAAGGAAGGTAGAAATGAAGGATTACCAGCTAAGCATTCAATCACCTGCTGGGTACATAATTGGTGGGGAGGATATACAGAGGCCTTTGCCTGCTTCAAATCAACTGTGTTTGCACTGCTGTATGCTCTCGTCATCTCGTTCTCTAGGGGGTTTGTAGGTTCCTCTCACATGGGGCCAGACGCATGGACACCAAACATCACTGATGTAACAGACACACCTTTAAATGTACCTCTACACACTTTGGAAAAATGTCAACCTCCAGGTATTTGCTAACAGAGGATATTTGATGCATGACAAAATCTCATATGCTGTCTGCAGAGTTTTAGTTAAAATATATATGCTGAATTGATTTTCAGGCGCTCTTTTTTCACATAGAAAGTACAAATGATCTCTTATGAGTTGCAGAGGGCAGCATTGTGCAACTGCAAATATTTTTCCACCTCATTTCTGACATGCATTTTACATGAGTAAACGTCTTATCTGTCACATTCCGCTTACCACAGTAGTGCTAAAGAAACTCTTCTCACATACTACAGTGAGTCTGGAGTATACTCTGTCCCCGGCTTTGTGAAATGTGTCATTGCTTGTCATTATCAACATTAAGCATTCAGCTCAGATGGAAATGTACTATTAGTGGTAACAGCCTGCTTAGCTTATTTGTTTGCAGGTTATATTTCTTGCTTTAACTTTGTTTGCAGACCATAGATAAGGCAACTGCCTCAACAGACGGAAAGTAATAGAGAAAGAGAATAACATGAGAAATAGAGCTACAGATATTCTATGGGGAGGCTCTTAATCCATTCACCCCACATTACTGCTAGTGGGTAAAAAGCCTTTGACACAAAAATGTACTGAAATGAAATAGAAAAAGCACAAGTGGATTAACAGACTTCAATAGTTCTGTAGTTAAAATTCTTCCTTTATCAAATTGATATTTAGGTGTTTTATTTACCACATTGAAGACAACAAAACAAAAGGAAGAAACTGGGGCAATTACATAACAAGAAAGATAATTTAGGATGTCCATTAAAAGATGCAATACAGTATTGACATGAAAGAATTTCAGTTTCAGGTATGTTATTTCCAAAAGTAGAAAATGAATGAAATGTTTTACAGACTCTCAGACACCCAGGGACATCTGAACAGTGTTTCTAACCGCAGCGTAACATCTACTGTGAAGCTTTCATTGTGACACACTAGGTGTCTCCTAACTCCCACCAAAACCATGTACTTTAAAACAAACTGAAAAAAAACATCATGAGACAGAGGCAGGTAGTCAGGCCACAGAAAGGTCACAATCCAGCAACTGCACCGAGTATGGGAATACAGGAATATTGAAACATAACACTGCGCTTGCCAACAACTGCACTTTGAACGTTGTTCTCCTGTCGGCAAGACCTGGGTTTTGTGAGCGAAACATCCATCCCAAGCTTCTCCATTTGAGGACTGGAATACCTCCAGGAGTATTCCTCCTTTGCCCATGTTATAATTAATACGCTATAATATTTTCCTATTGTTGATAGTTATCTGTTTCCACCAACAGAGTATGAACCTATGGGTTTTGAATCCAACAGAAAAGTACAAAAGTCTGACTCAGTCCCTAAAAGATTTTAGAGCAGAAAACAAAAAATTTAAAAAGTAAAATACTTATTCCTGCACATATATAAACACACATTTATTATAGTACAACAAACACAGGTGGTTAGTATTCTGTCAAACCTACACCAAGCAGGATGCATCATGTGACAAATCCCTTTGCACGTCCTTGTCCCGGGGGGGCCGGTATCTAAATAAACATTACAACAGTCTCCATGGGGATTAGCCTAATGTGCAGCGGAGTAGCACCAATAATATGTCGCTTTAATTGTCCCCTAAATTAAACACGCAGCGGTTTATCTTCAGATCTCATAAATCTCATAATCCTTCCTCACTCTCCATTGCTTTTTATCAATCAATGATGAAAAGTCTACCTCAAATAAATCTTCCTCATACATTTTCAAAAAAAGCAGCGTTCCCCTCCTTTGCACCTACGCTTGCAACTCGAGCTACTTTGTAAGACAAAGTGAATCTGATCACAAGTTTGTACACACGCACCATTTTTCATCAGTGGAGATAATTTATTAGCCAATTAGGATGATGATGAAAGCACACAGTTCTGGAGTCAGTGATTACTGCCTGTGTGCAATGATGAAATTTATCATTCTTACTGAAAAGCTAAGAGGATGTTTCTTCGCACAATCAATGGAGGATATGCTGGAGGCTGGCGAAGAGGAATTGAAACGACAGCTACAGCCATTAATTCCTTTCTTTCTACCTTCTAGATGTTATGAATATTCAGTCTGCATCACTATGAGGGCTTTTCTCTGGGATTGCAACCATGTAGCAAGACACAGAAGAAATAAATGACTCAGGTTCAAGATCCATGTGTGGCTGCACAGATTAACGGGCTGGGCTGGTGTACTGTACAGGTACGTATGCACACACAGAACGATAAAGCTGGACTTGTTTTCCTTGGTGGAGTTCAAGTAGTCGAGCAGCATACTGTACAGTAAACGTTCCTACCCTGTCATCAAACCTCAAATGACTGCTTCTGCGTAGCGGGATTGCATAGGATTGCATAATACTATGTTGCCATGAAAAAACAAAGCTGTCCGTACCTCCAACAAGCAGTGACACTCCCAAATTCTAAGATGTTTAAGTGACAGAAAGTAAAAGATCTCTCTTGAGGTCTTACCTGAGAAACATTGAAGAAGGCCAGGAACAGGGCGGACATGTAAAAAAGCAGAGACCAAAACATTAGTTGAAGGTCAAGCTGCGTATGTGAGCACCCCATCAAATGAAATTATCCATACGTCAGCCTCCCAAAGAGTTGAACACATCACCTGTCACCTCGATATGAATGAATAGTATTCACTAGGCCGTCACAGAGATCCTGAAGGGCCTCGCTTGAGTGCAATGAGCCTTGCATCTCGAGTTTCCTGCCTCAGTCATTAGTTATTACTCCCGTTTGTGAAAGGTCGATGAAGCAGCAATCCCGCTCCATCGCGCCTGCAGTATTATACCGCATGTCCTTCAGAGGCAGCCATACCTGACAGGGCACATGATTCCACTGTGTATTTTGGCTAATAGCTTAAATGATGAGAGGGCATAGGCCTGAGACGCAAACGAGAATTTCCTCTTCGCTCTTTGTGATCTTTCATATTCGCGCCGCTGATGGTTTGAAGCAGCCATAAGCCACAGAAAAGGAGAATCACTGCTATTAATCACCGTAAGTGGCGCACACTCGTGAGATGAGATGTGTTGCAAAGTGAATGAATGACAGATGCATGTCTCCTTCTGAATCCCTCTTTCACTTTGCCATTTTCTCATTTTGCTTCAGACTCCTCTGTTTTTATTTCATGACGGCGTCTTTACCGCAGAGGATGATGTGACAATGCAGGATTGAGGGGATAAATTCCTAAAGAGGTGTGTGTCAAACAAAGAGAAGTGGGAGAGGGAGATTTGTCATCAGGGGGATATTTTTCAATAAAAACAGAAAGAAGGGGGTGGATTTATTACAGTATACTCAGACAAGCATAAAACACCTACCAACAATGCTTCCGTCACATGCAGAATGAAGGGAAATCTTAAGTGGACAGCTGAACACTTAGCTTTTAAGATGAGCTGAATTTAACACAGTCTCACAGTACATACTGTAGATGAACAATGTTGCTGACCAGACACAACAGCCTTTTCTGGTGTATCCAGAGTTTCGCATTAATCCTATTACAGTAAGAAGGTACATTTAGAAAGAACAGTCACAGAGAAAATGTCACAGAGAATCTCTGCAGTCATATTTCTATCAATGACAGATGAGGAAAGAATGGAATAAGGGGTGTGTGAACTACCCCACAGGGTTGACCTCAGTGACCACAAACGATTAGGTAAACTGTTAAGTCTTAGGCCACATATAGATTTGTTGTATTGAATGCTATTATTAACAAATCCTGCCATAGTCTGAAGAAGAAGAAGAGAAAAATAGATATGGCTTCCATAGCATTGATAAAAAAGTAATCTAATAGTGGCCTAAGACTTTTGCACAGTACTGTATATTAACTTGCGTTGGAGCTCACAATTCAGTGGGTGTTGTCATCATAAAGTCAACATACAGTGATGCTGTACCCAAGTAAATGAAAATCTCAGTCTCTATGCGTATTCTTAAATAAAATACATAATCAAGTGTGTGCATAAGCTTAAAGCCCACTCTGAAAAAAAGATTGCTTGCATACTATAAATGGAAGCTCATTAATTTAGAAAAATCTTCATCTGTTGCAAACTATTTAATAACCTTTGAGATAAAGAAGCTGGCAGTAGTTTTCTCTACTGAGATGTTTTCTCAAACTTTTCAAAGGAAATACATAATTTACAAAATTACAAAAAAAGAATTTATAAGTCATTTATATTACTGGTGGTTGTTGTAGGCTGACGAAAAGGACAAGCCCACTAAAATTCACCCAGACAAAGTTCAGTATAAGTTCACCATCGGCTGCAGTCACCTTCTTCCATCTCCCTTCTTCCCCTCCATCATTGCCACCGTCACTCCATTAGTCACAAAAAGTCTCTCAAACAGCCTTGTCGCTCTTGAAATATTTAAGCGAACACAGCCACCACTTGCCCTCAAAAGCAAAAAAGAAAAAAGTTGGAACACTTGCACCTCCCATAACACGTTCTGTTCCTAACACAGCAAAGCTGTTTGCTTAGGTAGAGAGAGCATATCCTGTATATCACTTCCCTCTAAGCCTTTAGAATCAAGCAGCTCAAGATGCCAGCTGAAAAAAAAGCTACAATATGCAGCTCAAGCTAGTGCTAGAATATTCAAAATCAAGCAGCCCTGCTCTGCTCCGTCCTCCCTCTCCATGTTCTGCTTAGTGCTTACCTCAGGTAGCAATGAACAGCCCTCAGGTTTAAATAAATCCACTGCCTATAGTGCAGTGCATAACTGATGATGAGAGGAGTTTGCTGGCAGACTTTGTAAACGGACTCACATGGTGACGCTTAATGTCCCATCATTAATTTGCGACTGTTTTGCAACTGATATTGTATGATCAGAACCTGAATTATCACTGGAATTGGTTTCACAGTAGGCACTGAGGTGCACGATAGCCTCATAAAGCTCTCTGCCTTTAAACTGAAGTGAAAGTAAGGTAGAACCCAACTGATGTACTGGCTCAAGTTTGAGGCTTGTCCAGTAATTAGTGATTAAAACGTATCACTGGCTTTAAAGCCCAAAACTTGTGGCCACTTGTTCAGTTGTAAAATATACCACTTAGATATGTAAGCCACAAAACAAATGTGACTGTGTCTGAAAATTAACTTGAGTCATTTGGTGCTGTTGTTGGCTGGAAAAATATGCTGTGATGTTAAACGTGTTAAACCAAATCCCTTGTGTGCATGATTAAAACCAGGGGTGCTACAACCGGCCCCGATCAGAACACCTTCTGAGATTATGGATAGAAAGAGAGAAACCAGAAATGACTGCTCCTCAGTTCTAAGACGTCAGATGAAAAGATGACTGATCCTGGTGACATCTAAGTGAAGTCCTGCTAACGAAACCAGCAGAATTCACAAAACGTGCTGAGACACCAGGAAGAGGTTGTAGAATCAGATATCCTGAGGCAAAAATTACGAGGTGTGAGGTGTTCCTTTTAACTGGGCCCAAGGATTCGGCTTTCATTCTCCCAGCAGCTCAGATCTCTTTGAGGAGATCCTCCCTTGTGATGATAACTTTCTTAGTGGTTTTATCCAGCAGATGAATATTTAAAGTGTATACACAGCCTTTATAGAAAACTGCTGAAACAAAAGCTGTGGTTTAACTGGATTTTCTCTGTGATTTTGGAAGGAGGGCCTGACTCAGCAGCCTGTAGCCAGTGCAGCTTTATAATCACAGCCTCATCAGCCCAAAGTTGAAGTAGCGGATTCTGTCCAGCAGAAGAAAAGTTTAGGAGAAGTTTGGGAGTAATGGTTTAATCTTTCAGCTTGTGTGCACTAATAAGACTGCGACATCCACCGATCTGACAGTTATTTTGATAAAATGGACGCAGAAAAAATACCTCAAGAGCTTTCTTAGAGCAACATTAAAAGACAATACACAAGATCACCCATCTCTGAACCGGGACAAAAGCTATAAATGGAGTAAATCGCAGCTCTAATGCTTCTAGGGGGCTCTATGAAACTGAGGCTAATGAAGACATGTTGATTTAACGAGCCATGGCCCTAGCTCACATAGAGCTGAGCTAACTTTGTCAGATTAATGGGCACCTCACATAGCTCTAATGGCGAATAATTCAGCACGTGGTAGTTTCTTCTTTCTCTTATTTTTATCTAATTGCTGTCGTTGCTGCGTCCGGCATTGCTTACATCTTAGCCCATCCATCACAGCAGACCTTGTGATTGTGCAATTACATTTGGACAGTCACTTTAGCAGTTAGACTCGAAGTTATGGGAATGTTGTATTTTCATTATGCCAAAATAGAACCACTCCTGCCCAACACATACTGGTTTCTGGACAAATAATAAAGTTACCATGTGTGTTGTATGCACTGTACATGATGACGAACTGGAGACAATAGAGTATATAAATTATGTACATTATGGTTGAGGTGAGATCAGCAGCAGTCTGGCAAATATTTGCCCTGGGGCAGCTTAATAGGTTGATCCAGCCCTGTTGTTGCCTGTCTATGAATGTACCTGGAATATTGTTATAGCAAGATGCAGTTGCCTACAAATAGAGCTCAGTTATCACCACAGCAAATAGACGCCACTGTTTTTCTCAATAACAGTAAAAAAAAAAGATGTTTGCCCCATGTTAGCACAAGTTGTATTCAGAGGAAGTGTATTTCTATCATTGCTGAAAGATAGTGACAAACAATAGCAACAACAGTAAACCCCGGGGGATAGAAATGTGAAATTGATCAAACAAACACTATTATCGCCTGCCTAGTCTCTGCTATTCATTTTTCTCTCCAGCTCTACAGTCTGGCACCCACTGTGAAACAAGGTGCTTTGCAGGTTTAAACCCATCTAACAAAGGCAAAGCTTGCCATCAACTGGAGGCTGATGTATCTCCTCTGGTGACACGACAAAGAGACGAATTGATACAGCCTGTTGTTTGAAAAGAAAATCACAGGAATAGAGACATGTATGCTCAAATTATAGTCAGGAGCACACTGGAAAATAAGGTAAGGAGGTTGAAGCAAGTTACCTGCCATCGCCGTACTGTTGTAAGGAGTCTTACTTCATCACATTCACACACAAGATGAACCTCAATAGCTTTATCCATTCACCAGTCTTCGTTCCTGTTCATTACTTGGTTTCAGACAACTTGCACAAAGGGGCTTTGTAAATGGATATGTTGATGGCAATCTTGCTCTTACAAATACCAAATCTCATCCACCTCACAGGGAGTATATTAGAGAGGAGAAGTGGAGAATAAATGAGACGCGGAGCGACGTGAAAGCTTCAGCAGTCGGTGATGAGATCATATTTTCTTAGCTACTAATAAAACACCTTGAAAAGAGTGTTTCACTGCATGAGTCACAATGTGCAAATGAGACGGAGGGTGTTATGATGACCATAATCAGCATTACAAAGATATAAAGACTGATGCGTCAGTTACTAGATGAGAGAAATGGCAGACGTGTGCGATCGCTACACGTGGTAGCAACCAAGGAGAGAGCTGTAAAACTCTATTTGTCTGTTTATAGCTTAGTGTCAATCTGACCTGCTTCACTTGAAGGACGCAGATGCTTTTTCTATGTGTGTGTGTGTGTGTTCATTAAAACACAGGTATAAGATTGGAAACAGGTCAATTAGTGAGCCGAGTCAAATGTGCACATGAGAGGATAATCATGAGGGAAAACAGAAAACCAGATAAATACAGCTTCTTTATTTGTGACTTGCTGCCACGAGCTTTTTTTGTTCCAGTGCTGAGTGGCCTTGTAAAGTAAAGCCCAAGACAGAACGAAGCAAAGGTCTGGCACTAGTCAGGGCCCCTGTTGGTGGCATTTGTGCCACAGATTGGCCCAGACGAAAGTGACATGAGGCCTTCTGCACCAGTTGGACTTCATTGTTTGTTTTTCAGCTTTTTCTTTGCAGAACTACAGGCGACCCAGCTCAACTGTTGCCTTGCCTCACACCACCTTTATTCAGCAGTAGAAAACAAGTCAGGCGGCAGGGGTATGTATTCACGATTCAAAAATACTACAAATATACATATCATAAAGCAGCAGCATTTACCATTTTCACACCACTCTTGCACACCACAGATGGTTTATAGCTACTTCTAATTAAGAACAATATCTGATAAAAATCATAAAAGGCACTGGGGTCGATTTCCTTTATCAGCCATTTGAACATGACAGGGGTCCGATTTGCGCTAACAGTGCAGACACAACGCAAACACTAGTCCAACAGACTCTCGCTGACAGCCCAACACTGACACCTCGCAATCTCGCGTCTCTGCCTTAATGCCAGCTATTTAATTGATTTACACTAGATCATGAATAATGCTTGATGAGATCTGTGGAGAAACTTTCTGTAGTTTACAGGTCGCACTAAATGCAATTTAAATACAGTAATCTTTAACAATACAGCTTTAAAGGCTGCACTAGTATATATTTTAATAGTAAGAAAGGATCAAATGTTACACATCGATGAATAATAAATAATAAAACAATTGATACTTTATTGATGCCCTTGGGGAAATTCCTTGTGGACAGGCTGCCTCTGTGAAGAGCTAAGGGTCGGGATATCGGTGTCTTGTCCAAGGACACCTCAGCATTTAGCTTGCTGAGTCTGGGAATCGAAGCGCTCACCCTTGGGTTTGAATACGACTGCCCTACCCACTGAGCTATCATGCCGCCCCAAAAGCTGTTTGTCAGGAGTGGGATTTGAACCCACTCCAGTCCCTTTGCTTAAGAAGGAGCAAGTCCTTGAGGCTGGCGTCTTAGACCACTTGGCCATCCTGACAGTTATGCACAGAAAATGATAAAAAAAGAAACAAATGATTGAAAGAAATCGCCCATGACCTACATTAGTTCTTCCTACAAACATAGTATGAATAAGATAATTTATATGAGCATCTTATAGTAAATTAATATCCAAACTGTGTTCTGTTGTCAGTGAGAAGTCAAATGATCTTCAGTAATAAGATAAATCCTGTAATTCCCTCTGAACCAGTGCTGTTTGATTAGAGCCTGTCACCGTTAGCAACACTTCTGCCAATCATATCTGAGCATTACCACCAAACCCAATTAGCTTCAGAGTGTCCACCTGTCAGTCACTCCCAGCAGTGGAGACTAAAAGGGGATGAACTGCAAAATACTTTACACAAAAAACTAAGCAATCAATCAGTCACTTTGGGAATAATATGGCAACAGGGCAGTGGTATCAAATCCAGACTCTGATTTCACCTCAGAATATGAGCGGAAATATAAGGAGATGTTACACTAAAAATAAATCCAAATGTAATGAAAAAGTTAATATTATTTGATGATCCCAGCATGGAGAAAGACAAACATCAGACTGACTGTTTAAGTGCACACACAGGTGAGGACACAGCTACTTACATCAACTGTCAGAAAACAATATTCAGCCACGTTTGAACTGCTCCGAACCAACACGTGTTTGCAGACACTGAGCTCTATGATAATCCCAGTAAATATGTGATGCAGCCTGATTCCCAGACAGACGTCTGACCGCAGACGTCAGCACTACTGGGAAATACTGCCTGTCTTCTCTTTCTTCCATCCTTCCTCCATCACTCTCACATGCACGCATTTACACACAGGCCAAACATTGACAAAAGCCAGTTCTGTCCCCTGGCTCTGTGAGTGTGCTTATCACAGTCCTTGGCAGTCGTTGCATGTCTGAATACACACCTCGCCTGTCAGATTTACATCTACAGAGGGAGCTGTGTGTGTGTGTGTGTGTGTGTACGGGTCATATTTCTTTCAAACACACACACTTGCTAGCTGTAGCAATAGACCCCTCTCCTTTCAAGTAGCTTTGCATCATTGCCTGCATGTTGAACATGAGCTGCCACAGTTCGGTTGTGTGTCAGGAGGAATCGGCAGACCTCTGACATCTGACAAAAGCAACAACTTGCATATGAAGAAGCCCTTGCACTGCAAACTGCACAAGTGATTCTCCAGGTGATGGTTATTGTCAGACCAAACAGGCTTCCAGCATCAAAAAATCAAAGAGGCCAAATCTGATAATCATGTAGGATTGACCTCTATTTCTACATGAATGAGACCTAGAACCAGATTTTCATTCAGTTCCTTTAACTAAATCCAGCAAACCCAAATAACCAAATGAGACAAGAACATTACACATATTTATTGTGTGAAACGATCCCGTCTTAATCCTACTTTTGGATGAGTCATCTGCTTCCACAGCATTTCTTTCAGGGCTTTGATTCCACAGTTCCAAACCACTGTAATGACTAACTTTTCTTTGTTAGAATAGTTGTTTCCCTGCTGCATGACTCATATTCTGTTCAGCTTCAGTTCACAGATAGATAACTTGATATGTTTCTGTATAACTGTCAATTATGGCCATTTGTGGCTTGTCGAAAGGCAGCAAAGTTGATCCAAATGATGATACTGCCACCACCATGTTTCACAGAAAAGGCAGATTTCTGTGAAAAAGTATGTGATCGGTGTATTTCGATCAATGCCTTTCATTGCCGATCACAAAAGACGGTCACCTGTAGCTGATATTTTGCAGCCTGCAGAGGTTCAATGCAGTGCGCAGCGTAGCATCCCCCTCCTCCCGAGAACAAACACTTGGCGGAGTATGGTGAGTTTTCATGGCTCACTGCAGGCAATGAAAAGAAGACACCTGGAGCAGCAACAGTCAGATGGCACACCTGCCAAAACTCGTCCGTATGAGCGTGACAGTCAGAAGGCTAAGCCTGTTGAGAGCCTTAATGTTTTCAATCTGTTAAAGATTGTGTTATTGATAGCAGGTAAATTAAATGTTTTTCAGTTGTCATTTTGACTGAATAGCTGCATTATGCCTGCAGGTTTTTTATCATTTCTCTTGAAAAGGTAAGTAAAAACATGTTTTTCTCTAAATTAAGGTGATTTTATGGTTTCTTTTTTTCAGATCATGTAGCCAATAGCACTCATCCTAAGTAAATTGAAAAATCTACAGCCAATCCATGTGATCGGTATCAGTGATCAGTATTGGTGATTGGCACTCATTGGTGATCGTATCGGAATCGGCAGCAAAAACCTGATCGGAGCATCCCTAGTTCTTAATCTAGTGATTGCACTGGCTGCGATTTCCTGGTTTTCTGCATAAATTGCTCATTAAATGCGTTCTGATCTTCACCAAAGCCCCAAGCATCAACGAATGCAATATGTCGAAACTCAAAAACAATCAGATTGTTCAGTCATGATCTTTCAAGTCTTTTTTGAACAGACCTATTAAACATACAGAGTGGAAAAAATAGGTGAAACTGGGTTTTAATTACTAGTTGAACCACCTTTAGCAGCAATAACCCCAAGCAAACACTTCCTCACAGCACTGCTTCAGCTCAGACATATTAGGATATTTGGTGTGAACAGCTCTCTTAAGGTTGTTCCTCAGAATCTCTATTGGGTGGATTTTGTGTCTTTGAAGTGATTCTGTAGTAGATTTACTATAATGTTTAGGGTTATTATCCTGCTGCATCACCCAGTTTCTTCGGAGCTTCAGTTTGCAGACATCCACCCTGAGATTATCTTGTAGGACATCTTGATAAACTTGGGAATTAATTTCCCTTAAAGACAATCTGTGTAGGTCCAGAGGCAGCAAAGCAGCCCCAAATTATGATGCTCCCTCCACCATACGTCAATGTTGGGATGATGTTGTCATGTTGGTACAAAGTTTTCTCTTCACACCATACAGTGTATAGTGTTGTGTGTCTTCCCAAACAATTCTTTGTTTCATCTGTCCACAAGACATTTTCCCAGTAGTGTTGTGGAGTGTCAGGGTGTTTTTGGCAAACATCAGCCGGCTGTAATGTTTGGTTTAGAGAGCACTGCCTTCCTCTGTGGTGTCCTGCCATGGATACAATGCCTGTTCAATGTTTTGCATATATTTGACTCATGAACAGAGATTTTAACGAGCTCCACTGAATCTCTTTAGCTGTTACTTGAGGGTTATTTTTCTGCTCATTGAGCATTCTGTGTTGTGCCTTTGGAGTGACCTTGGCTTTGCACCCACTTCTACGAAGAGTAGCCACAGTACTAAAGTGTTCATCTAGAGACAGTTTGTCTAACTAAATATCTAAACTCTTTCAGGTTACTCTGTAAATCTTTCCAGCTACATGCAAATCAACAACTCTTAATCCTAGGTCTTCTGAGATAGCGCTGAACCACACCTCCATTCTCATTTTATTGATTGGACTCCAGGTTTGCTAACACCTGACTCCAGTTGGCAATCAGTGACATCTAAAGCCGTCTAAAGTTTCACTTACTTTTTCCGCCATTGCTCTGTATATTTAATGGGTTTAAAGACATGGAAGATCATGACTGTTTGTGTTTATTAGCCTTGCAATACTGTGTTTGTTGACATTTCTGACTTTGGTGATCAGATCACATTTTATGACCAATTAATGCAGAAAACCAGGAAATTGCAAATAGTTCATTCACTTCTTTTTGCAAGTGTATATGATTATATGCAGTAAACACAAAGATGTTAAAGGGTGCAGCAGTGTTGCTGCCAGCAGACAATAGACCAATGAGGTGATATTTTGTATCATTGCAGCTGAATACATTTTTATGTTTAAATTACATTATCTGTATGGTACTGTGCTCTGAACACTTTGCTGAGGTTTTGTCTTGCAATACAATTGACTGGTTATATCAGAATAACTAATGGTATTGCTCTTACTATCATCTGCACTATTTTGTTTGTTGGTTGTGATAATCTGAGTACTTTTAGAACAACTGCTCCAACAAAAAACTAACAAAACAAAAAATACAGAAATTAAATTATGGATCTGAACAGAGATAAGTATGATCTATGTTGAAAGTGCCTCAGCTTGAGTAAGGTATTTGTGCTAATCCAAAGATGAACTGCAAAAGGAAGAGGCTCAAAATAAACTATAATTGCTATAGAGGTCTGAGTAAATTTTCTTACAGCCCAGACATTAGCACATACTTACAAGAGAAAATGTTGCTACAAGTGGGACAGCAGTCGAAACACTAGCCCATTGAGCTCAGTACTTAAAAATCCTACATGTTTTTATCCAACAATATCCTAATGACATGACATGACGTGGACCTTCTGCTTCCTGTTGGAAACTCCTGCATGTTTCTGAACCATCCAACTGCTCCGTCTACACAGGCTGCTGACTTAATGTAGTCATTGTGGCTTCATACATTGACGCGCCTGGTAGCTCAATGGCTAAACATCAGACGGGGATGCAGAAGGTGGCAGGTTTGAATCCCAGCCCAGACCTCAGCCCATCCCCCATACCAGGTGTATCCTTGAGCCAGACACTCAGCACTATGGGGGGATGAGTTAAATGCAGAAGTCAAATTTTGTTGTAACATGTAAAAAGTGATCAATGACAAATAAGCTTAATGCTATCGATTAACATCCCCATGCATCTCATTACAATGCCATGAGTGTCCCAGAGTGTGTTATCCAAACTTGAATTGACTTTTAATGTCTTCTCACAGCAGAAAGAGGCAGAGTGAAATTAACTTGTGAAAAATATCTCGTTCTACAACCTTGTTCATGTAGTGACAAATGACAGGATCAGTTGGTGAACTTTAGTAACTATCCAGTTATCTACTGTACTGTATCAGTCAGAGAGTAGAAAGATGAAGTGGAAATTAAATTCCCAGCTTACATTTGAGACACAAGTCAACGTCATACAAAATCCAAACAGTCAGAACACATTCTGTTTCAACAGTTAGTCAGGTGAATTACTCAGTGTGTTCAGAAAAATACAGGACGTTTTTGAAAACCAATCTAATATTGTTGTTTAAAGGCAATATTTAGGTTTGTAGCAGTGTTTACAGAGCATCATTTCCCATGAGCCCTAGGTGTTTGTGGGCTAATTTCTTTTGCTGTAGTGGTTGCTAGTTGGTCTTGGAATATGGAAGGAAATGCAAAACAATGCACTTTTTTTCACAAAGAACTATGAAGAACAATTTTTCATTTGCTAAATTGCTAATGGTACATCTGCAAGGGACCCGAATGGAGACCATCCCAGATGTAAAGTAATGACTTTGGTTCTCTGTTCTCTCTCTGTTGTTCTGCTTGATAATAATATATCATGTATAATATTTCAAACCTTTCTGACAGTTTTCTAACTCATAACCTTGTAAAAGAAGAATTCATGCCAGAGCTGCTGTTCTGGATTGTGTTATATTTTACAGACGAACCCAATAAAATGGTCAGTGAATGTATATCTTTGTATGCAGCTGTTATAATTAACATACATGGAATTATCTGCGTATTTATGCATCCAGGACACCCAGAGAGCACTTAATCTACTTCTCCATCCACTTTTTATTTAAAGCGTCACTGTCAATCAGCAACTCTCTAAAATAAAGTAAAACATTTCAATGCTAAAAATGTAAATATAGATATATAGAAGAGTAATTTTACATTATGTTACATTGGTACATTTCAGTAAATTATCTGAAATCATTGTCATCATTGCTACACTTTCTCATTCACAGTGCTGACATCTTTTTTCATTTGCCTTTTTTTTTTTTTGGCTCACACAAGCTCATGTTAGATTATTAAGAACTGACATAAATTCCCGAGAACAAAGAGGAACAGCAGCGTTGACACAGCTCCCTGCTGCTCAGAGCCAGAGGTTACATTCTAGTTTGGAAGCTGCTACATGCCTTGAGGCGGGCGGCTGTGTGTCTAGAGATTGGGTTTAATTGGGAAGCGGTGACCTTTTCCACCAGAGAAAACACACACACACACACACACACACACACACACAAGCTGTAAAATGCACATTAAGAGTCAGAGTCGGGTTTCTATCGTGCTGGGACAGCCACTGACTCACAGTGTTGTGATTCAACAAAGAAATCAATTAAGAGGATAGATACTGCTGTGTGGGTAATTTATGATTCATGTTAATGCAAATAAAGGCCAAGTCACCCCTCCATCTCTCTTATGATTATGTACTGTGAGTCTGCATCTAACCCCATTTCTCTTTGTGTCATTCTGCATTATGAATTGTCTCCTCCCTTCATTTTCTATTACTCAACATGCAACTATATTTTAAATATTTCTGAAGTCATACTGAATTATTCAAGTGCTCACATTTGAATAAATGAAGATTTTCACTTTGATTTTGATTCACTCATTTGATCATCAGTGTATTATAATCACATTTCTTTAAAAATAAACTTCTGCAGGGATTGTGATAGATTTCAGTTTGACATGTTTTAATATTATGCATTTTGTTTTATAAATGTTTACACCACCAACAGTTTTGACGGCTTATACCGTCATGTGATATAGTTGTCTTGGCAAGGTGTGTTCATAAATTGAAGGGGGCGTGGCTACCAAACTATGACTAAAGGGAAAGTTCAATGCAATGGAAAGTTATTAGTTTATTGTATCAGTCATTACTATGTTTGAAGCAGTTACGTTACACGAGTAACAAGTGACTGGGCATTTTAAAACAATCGTTTGCATGGTTTTAGCAAGTAACTTAAATCTTAATTAATTTGATTACAACTGGAAAATTGCAAGTTTCAGGAAATGTTGTATTACATACCCCAACTTAAACAAAGGTGTTGTTGGGAATACACACTATAGTACACTTAAAACGATGTAGTTGTTTGGATTTACTATACAACTATACTATAGCTTATTAGCTTATACTACTACCCATGAGTACAAATAAACTAAATTATCAAGTAATATATATATATATATATATATATATATATATATATATATATATATATATGTATGATTATAAGCCACACCTTGACAATTAGAGAACATGTTATTGACTGTTAATTACAACAAAAATAAATTTAAAACACTCAGTTAAGGGTGTGTGTGTTACTGTGGGTAACTCACTGATCTAATATGTGGACAAACTCTTGCAACATGTTTTCTTTAAAGATAACTAAAAACAATACCACTTGCATGGCACCCATCTGGACTACAGTCCTGTGTGTTTATAGTAAGTATACAAAGTTATCCTATAATTAACTTGACATTTATACTGTATAATATGCTACTTTATATGCATATACTGTAGCACCACTACAATGAAAGATGCCTCCCATTTGTCTTTTGGTTTTTGCCATAGCCATTCCAAACAGTAAGTACTAGAAACTCATTTATACTCACACACACACTTGCACATTCAAAACATTTACATATTCATAATGGGAAAGCAAAGCTTTGTAATCATGCATTGTTTGCCAATGATGTTTACAACAGTGCAGACAGTCAGACATCATTATGGTCTAAATACTGTGAATTAAATTAAGCAAATGTGGTCGCTCAACAAAATGGATTTTCAAATGAATAGCAAAGTAAGCATCAGAACTGCAGTTCTGTTTAGTTAGTGGAATACTGAGCTCGTACCAGCAGCAGCACAAGTCTGTTCATGGTCATTTAGAGCAGCTGACTCATTTGCTTTTTCAGTGCAGGAAAATGTGTTTTTTTGTTTGTTTGTGGGGACGTGTTCAGTATGACAGTTTTGTTACATGCTATCAGTGTAATATCTTATCTTGTCTGAATTGTGGCCAGAAGTTGCAACTGAGGGATAATAGGAAATGTTTAAATGTAGCATAACAGTAACACAAGTAGAAAGGAGTCATGAAGTCAATAAACTAACTCAGCAATGACGGTTATACAGCAATATCTGTCTAAAGTTAGCAGTGGTGGTTCTAGCTTGCATGGCACCAGAAACCCCTCGATCCTTCTGGAAACTAATGCTTCCAATATTACACTTTTTTTTACACCGATCACTTTTCTACTTCTTTTCCTGTTTAATAGTTTTTGTTTTTTTTGTTTGTTTGTTTTGTGTATGTAAAGTGGTCTTGAGTTTGTATAAGGCGTTATATAAATTCAAATATTATTATTATTATCCTGTTGCCAACGTAAAACAGTAACTTATGTCGTCCTCTATCATACAAACGTTTACAGAGAATAACACTTAAGAGAACCAGGTTATCACAATATTGCATCAAACTCAACTGCAGAGCTGCACCTTGATGTAAAGTCATTAATTACTTTACATGAAATCTTCCCTGCAATTGGATTATTAATACTAATGAGAAAATGGCGCTAAGCAACCAGAAAAGCAGCAATATGTCTATATTTAATTAGTGTACAAAGTTAGCTGGACACTTTAATTGAGCCCCTACAGAGCTGCACAGGAGAGTCGTCACTCAACATTCATGCCCCCTACGTAAATAGACTGTACCCTGAGACATTCCTATAACAGAGAATTAGGGCGCCCACTCCAACAAGGTTAATTACCATGTGATCACGGTGGCGTGATATCATTGAGTAGTGTAGGTGTAATTAAAAAACTGATCACCACCATTATGAATTTTATTGTGCCGACATGTCGTGCCGTCCTGGGTGGCTACCCATGTTGCCCATATCTAAATCTGCTACTGAATATTAGTCTCACCATAACGGTTATACACTGTCAAATATAACTTGTTGTTTAAACTTTAATACAGGAGTAACAGGCAGCCTTAAAATTTTACTTGACTACAAGTCATACAGTGTAATTTGTTCTAAACCACGAAACCAGATTATGTTATGTTCATTATTCATTATGCCTGCTTCAAATTGCAGGTTGAATAAAGTCTTGTTTTTGGTTGATTTAGATGTATTAGTAGTTGTCAATAGATATTAGTTTCTTTAAAAAGTTATCTTTAAGACATTAATTCTTTCAACTCATTTCAAGAGACAAAACTGAAAGTCAGAACAACAAATGCTGACAATAAAACTACATAATCTGAAGTGGAATTAGCTTGAAAATATAAAATTGTCATCTTGATTGTAAATTAAAGAAAAATGTTAGTTAATTCCAAAAAAGAATATGCATTTCAATGTTATATACTGTCACTTTAGGTTATGGGGCAAACAAACAGGAAGTCAGTTATTGGACAATAAAATTACTGAGTATTCAAAACAACTAAAAACAGTAACTGTTAATCTACTTTACAGGGCTTACAATTTATGCTAAAAAAAGTGCTACTTTGATCCAATTTAAGGGAAACCAGTTAAAGCTGCCAATGACTACTGGAGCAAATCCCTAAATGCACTGTGTGTAGTTCTGTATGGGCTATAGCGCATTATATTAAACTGCACTACAGACAAAAGAAAGATAAGGTACGGCACTTCGTAAAAAGCCTTTCATCCCTGATATTTCTGTGGCTTGGCAGCTCATTTATTGGTCTCCCTAACCATCTATCAAACCATTCAGCTGTGCTGATTGGCCCGCCAGCCCGCAAAAGGAGCCAAAAAATCAATTTGAAGCCGGGACCTTCACTTGCATTTGATTAAGTGTTTGCCTCACCGGGAAGGAAAAAGACTCGCTGTCATTATGATGCAAACTCAAACCTTGTTCATCTTCACCTAACATACTCCTCTTAGCTCCATCCCTTCTCTCTCTCTCTGCCCTCTTTCACCTCCTTCTCTTTCTTTCTGGCTCACTTATTCTCTACCTAACCTCGTCGCACCTCTCCTAAGTTTTGACATTGACTTGGTGAAATTAAGTTGGTTTGACTGGCGCCTGTCAAAGCGGTCGAGGGTAAATACAGTTTTTTTCTGGGATAAAAAAGCAGAGAAGGTGAAAATGAATGTCAAAAGGCAGAACGTCTGCTGTGCTCTGATTCCCATGAGTCTCCCTGCTGGCAAAGAGAAGCATCATGACAGCCTCAGCCAGAGGTTAAAGCACCAATTAGCTACAGTTAATGAAGCCTCATTAGCCTTGGCTAAGTTTCTCCCCCCTCTTTTGCTCTCGCTCTTTTGCTCCCACTTTCTTCCTTCACAGTCACATCACCATTACTGCACAGATAATTCCTGGGTGACCTCAAAGACCAGTGAAAGAAAAGGCCTCTTTCCACTTTAATGTTACTCCCAGGAAGCAAACTTCAGGAATCTTCCCTGGAATGAGTGAAAACGTAACAAAAAACATAAAATTCATGTGCAGTATTTGACCAATCAGCAACATTGAGTGCTGCTCAATAGTTCCTTGATCTCCAGAGAGCACTACTCCCAGCTAGGAACTTTTTAAGTTGGCTACAATTATGGCGCAGAAACTAAATGTAGTTCCTGGCTGTTATTTTGGAAATACGGTGGAGGAAGTTCCAAGCCATTTTATGTAAATGGGAAAAGTTCTTGTGGTAATGGTTCTATAAAGAGGTACATAGACCTGTACAGATGTTCAACTGTGGCTGACAATAAAAAGATACTCAGTCCTACATAGCTACTGTACAGCGAGTAAATAAAGTAAACCTAATAATCTTGGGCAGACTGCTGTGTCCATTTTGTCAAATGGGAATCACAAGGCAGAATGCTATTTCTTCAAACATCTCTTTGACTTCTTTTGATGCACGCAATGAGCTATCATAGCTTAAAGACTGCTCTCCAAAACCCAGTTAGCACTGAGCAAGCAAAAAAGCTGTTTATGAGATCCTCAACAGCAAAAAGACCCTAAAATATTTCTGACCTCTTTGCTGTGGTGCACTGATGCACTGCAGGGAATGAAACTAAGTTCACCACTGTTTGCAGGTGCAAAAGCACACACTGCCCACCCCCAACCAGACCCAAAGAGCACTGAAGTACTGATTCTCAGCCTAGTAATAGGTTAGATGTAACTGGATGACAATGGTTCTATTGGTGCTAGAAATGTTGAGAGATGCAAAACCAGTGAGAAAATGAATGAAGATAAAGATAAAAACTGGCTCAACAATGGCCTAATTTATTTGAGGTAGTTGTGTAATTCATCAGAGTTAACTAACCAATATTGTGTTTATGTGTAAGAATGATCGTAACATTCTTGATAATTACTTCCTATTTAATTTTTATTGCTCTGCAGTTGCTGCGGTTCTTGTAGCGTTTTGGGCAGTATTGAGCTTTTAGAGCTTCACGTGAAACAGAGAGAAAGAACGCAGGACTGTAACAAAGATAAGTTAGGCTGAACAGCTGAATATTGGATTATAAAGTGAGAACTCTATAGGCACTTTGTAGGTTAAGCCCACAGGCAGGTCGAGTACATTTTCTGTAATGTGAGCTCATTAAAGGCAAAGTGAGTAGATTGAAGAATCAGCCACACCACCCTGTATGGAAAGTCTATAGGGACGCACAGAGTAATTTGGACCTTAGGGAAGCAAAAAGATGATGGAACAAACTTATGTCCAGGCTTGTCCTTCTGCACTGCACTGACAGAATACACACTCACACACGGCCTTGCACGGACATAAATCAGCATCATTAAACTGACCCCCTGCTAGTTTTTCCCTAACAGGGAAAGCCCCAGAGCAGTGAGCGGTAAAGAAGCTCACATCAATTAACACAGAGGCAGGCATGTGAGATGAACAGAGGGAAAGAACTTTATTACTCACATCAAGGGGCAGAAGATCCATGACCTGCAAAGTGTGTCTGATTCAAAGCACCCCTGCTAGAAAATATATTCATTGTGGATGGTACATCGCAGCGGAATCTAATGATGAATGTTTTGCCCGGTTAAAAGTGGGGTGTATAACACTGCTTCTTATGAGTCAATATGTCAGATATGGGGAATAAATGAACTACTAGTACTATATCTGTGTGGATTGGGGGCTACAAAGGCTTGAGGATAATTAAGAGACTGTGCAACAATAGTATTTAACAATATGTCTTCTGTATCATTTATTGTATTCACTGTAAAACATAAAAGCCCTAATGCACGTTCCCTAACCCTAACCACCAAGTAGCCCCATAAGCAACGTGTTGATCAGTGGATAGCACAGATTTACAAAACACCTGCACTGGGGGTCACTGTGGACCCAGCTAGTGGTATTGGCAGTCTTACACCAACCCTATCCAGTTAGCTGTGTCCAGTCAGGTGATGCATGTTGCAGCATCCTTCTTTTCCAATGGACATGTATTGAAGAAACATGTTCCTCACACGTAACCAAAGCATTAAAAAAAAGTTTCCGTTTAAAAAGGGCTACTGTGAGAATTTAGTGCTACATTTCTGACGCTGTCAGAATTCTGCCACAGCCCGTGTTGTTCTCTGTTGGCCAAACTTACTGATCAGCCATTGTTGAACATGTGTCACATTGGAAATCGAAAGTGACAACTTAGGATCTGTAACCAAACATTTGAACCACTTCTCTCTCACAACTGTCAACATTCATCTCAAACTGTGTGGCCTTTAGGGATTTGTCCCACTGAAATTATTTTCAGTCGACAAGGAAACTGTAGTGGTGATCGCTGGAAACAGTGTTTGTCATGCCAGTCAAAATAAACACTCATATTAGAGTTATGTTACGTATAACTGGATCAATCCCATCCATGCTTATCTGCATTTCTGTGGGCATCAATGAGCTATCTGCTCTGTGCATGGTGATTCATATGACATATGATAATATAATATGATGATTTGACTCTCTGTGATGTCCATGGAAGAAAGATAATTATAGAGTTCTATGATTAAACTGTATAGAAAATTTCATTGGTTGATGGATGGGCATGCACCAATTTTTCTTATTTCTAATCCTGCCAATGGGAGGATTGCACCCTCAACACTGTGGTGACAAGATCACTGCTCTAACCTGATGTGTTTACACATGTAGACAGTTTGATCTGTGTTCTGTGGTGTCTTAATTGAAAAGGGGCATCTGGGATCTGCTGAACTCATTCACGTGCTGTTAAACTCTGATTACATGCCTGCACTGTTGGGTTTTCCCACTTTACTGCCTTTAGTGATCAGACAACAAAAGCAGTAATTAAGTGACAGCAAACATGAATACTGTCTGTTGTTCGCAAATGCTTACCGACCATGAAATGAGCCCTAGAGAAGCTATCAGTGCTCTGAGCTTGAAAAACACCCTTAGCAGCATTTGGTGTTGCTGATAAAATGCTGATTGATTTGATTCTGCCTTCATGGGTATTGAAAATGAGCCTTTTGGGTGTCTAAACAATATTCTGCAAACGGAGAGTCTTATGTCACATGCGTAAGTAAGATTTATATGGCACCGTCACAGTGGAATAAACAAAGCAAAGAGATGCACAGCGCACCAGTGGGTCCCCTTCACCGGAGAGAACTTGTTTTCTAGCAAAGAAAATAAATTCCTGGAAGGATATCAAATAGAGAACTCTGCACTGCAGAGCTGTGTGCTGGAGGGAGTTGCTGCAGCGTTGGGCATCAGGCTGCGTCCCAGCGGGGACTGAAGTCTGGACAGAGACAGCAACACATTTATTATGCAGCATGGTCTCTTGGTAGCTGTACTCAACTTTCTCATCTTTATACTTGATACTTCCTGATCCTCACACTCTGCACATTGCAAACTCCTCAGCTGACCCTGAAACAAGACTGGAGTCACTTTCACATGAAACCACAAAACACCACTGAAACTAAGACAGGAAGCACCCAGAGAGAGCAGACTTTGCCAGGGCAGTGTTGCTCTCTGGATTTGTTGCTTTAATTAGAGAAATGTTTCAGTTCTAAGCTTTATTTTGTATATATTACCGTCTAAATAGAGTAAGCCAGTCGTTATTGGTGACAAGGCAGCTTTTGCCCCCTACAGGGCAAGACAGATTTAACAGGATAACTATGTGACAGGAAATTTCAAACTTAGGGCGGATTTCATCTGACACAGGTCAGCTATAGCTAGCAAAGAGCCACTTAGGGGTGTATTTATTAAAACAATAAAAAAACAAAGCAGAGTGTTAGTTTACTACCTGACATACACCAAGTGGAAGAACATATTTCTGCAGTCTCGTGGTTTCCCAAATAAATTGATGGTCTTTCACATGTTTTGAAAATTGCTGGGATGCTGGTATTATTACTTTCTGCTTATTCCACCTGCAAAATATACTTTGAAGCTTAAGGTTCCCTGTAGTTTGCTATTTAAATTATTCACCATTCTCCTTTCGTATCAAGTTGAAGTACTACAGGGAGTTACAATGCAGCGCCTATTGTGACGACCTGTCCAAGGTGTACTCCACCCGACGTTACTGACAAGAGTCAAAGCTTTTTCTCTTCTGTCTAGCAAACTCTTTTGCTTTTCAGTCAAAGTCATATCTGTGTCAGAAGAAGTGATTTCAAAGTTCTATAGTCCGGAAACACAGCAGGAAATAGTGCACCTGAGACGTGCTCTCACTTAGAGAAATAGTAGATTTCGGTGAAGGATGGTCCCTAAGTGAAACATGACACAAACAGTACGCCACGAAAATCAATTGTGTTTTATTTACTACATGTCGAAGCGGAGCCAGTCATATGATTAGAAACACTGCATTATGCATATAACCATGGTCTCCCGAAGGAGAAAAGCATGGTGCAACAACAGAAAGCAGGGCAAATATTTCAAGTACTTCAGAGCAGTTCGACACTCATTCACACTCATGAATACTCCAGACAATTACCTGCTCTATGCACACATGGGACATTACACATACTTTGTACTAGGGTACTTGCTGAATGTCCTGGCCGACTGACTGGGGCGTAGGCGTTCTCACATGCAGCTCACCTGGGTAATGTCTAGAGAAGTTCAGGGTCCCAGCTCCGTGTGTGAAAGCAGCTATATTCTTATTTCTTGTAATTGCTTCAAGAGGTGGCAGTGTCATATCAAAGCGGTCCATTATTAAAAACCCATTCAAATCAAATGTTGACTAAATAAAGTCAAGTTTTCTCAGATAATTCTCCCTCAACTATGGCATCATTTGAATCTGTTTAATCGGCTTCTTTTAGTCAATTTAAAATCAAGAATGTGATGCAATTAAAAGGAATACGAAACGTCTGCAAGCTTATTGCTCTGAATTATTGATTTGTGTGGTTGTCAGGGAACGGCTCATGTTTGAGCTGTGAGGTGGAGAGGATCAGAGGCCTGCCTTCCTTTGCTCTGTTGTTAGCTCTGCCAGTCATCCTCATAGTGCACATTCATCTCCATTCAGTATGCTGTCACTGTTCTATCCCTGCTCACATAGCGTATCCCTGAGCTCATTACCCCACCAGCACACACACACAAACACAAGGCTCTAGTGCACTGATGCATTAAAAAAAAACATACTTTTGTTTCATTATTAATTAGCTTATTTATTCATAGCATCAATAAAACATGGCAATGGGTCTGGAGAGTGACGGAGCGATACAAAATCAAATGAAGATCAACAAACTGGGTTTGAAGGAGATCACACCTCACACAAATTGCCTGATGTTTTGTTCACACCACCTGGGTTAGCATAGCAGGAGATAATGATAGGCAATGTGAATCATGGAATATCTTTGATATGTTGATGTTGCCCATGGTAGTGGAGTCTCATGCTGAATGGTGAGGCCATGGATAATGATTTTTTAGGCTTTCACAATAAAAGCAGGACTGGATGAACAACAAGGGAGATGTATGATGATAAGTGATCTGAATTCCACTTGATTTACCCATATGAATAATGGAATGAATGAAAATCAAGAATAATGTAATAGTGTGAGATACTGGTTTATTCTTAATCTTCCTAATTCTTAATGTGATTCAGACCCAAATTCATACTCTACAGCAGGGCCGATCAATAGGGACCTAACAAATTGTTGTCTGAGTGTTTCAATGTATAACATTAACAAATTGCATCATCAGCAAACTTTACATCCAATGTAATGAAAGTACTGTATACTTTCATTACATTGGATGTAGGTCAACCTGTATTTCTATATATATACAGCTAATGTTCTGACTCCTCTCTACTTGAGCATTATTACAATTTAGCGTGTGACTTAAAATAAACTTTTTAGTGCTTTTATACTTTACAAATTTGCCTAATGTAATTAGTCATTATCATCAGAGGCTGCTAGGTAATAATTACATAGATACTACCTCATTAACATGCTAACGGTACACTATATATTCTATGCCTCTCTTTATACTGTATTATTTTACAATAACAGGTAGCATATAAGCAATTGTCAAAATTACACTGTGCAGGTTTTGAGAAGCAACTTTTGTTAACAACTTTATTATTCCCCAGTGGAAAATCGTTGCTAGACAACTGCACATAGACATCATTAACTGATATACTTAAAATAAGAAACTAAAAGTCTGCATGTTAAACACAAATAACAGGTGTTTGACCCTTCAGGTCATCGGTAAGTCAGTTACTTTGTTAGCTCTCATGTTGCATTGAATTTTGTGCTCATGTGGTTGCATTTAAATCAGACTGTTAATAGCGTTTCATATGATAATGTAGCTGGACCTGCTTTTTCTCCAGTTGTAGGTATGGTTGCCCTGGGTTGCATGTGTTCATAAATTTAACAGGACATGGTTACTGAACTAACTGAAAGGAGCTGTGAATGGAGGTGTTTCGGCAGAAGTACTACTTTTCCAGTCTTTCAAAAAAAAATATGATCGGAAGTTCAAATTTGCTTAAAAGTGTGGAAAAGAACTTAACAAACCCAGGCTCGAATTCTACTGCAAATGGTTACACAACAACACGCAGGGATGTTTGTGCACTCACTCACTGAGCGGCCTCTGGACATACCCAGTCTCAGCTCCACTTTGTATTAAGACACGCTTTGCAGTCACACTCCCAAACACAAGGGAGACACTAACATCCTTGCAGACAGATACAGTATATCATCTTTATCTCTCTCTGCCAACAACCCACACACACACACACATACTCGCACTTGCAAATTAACACTCTTCTGCTGTTTATCATCTGATTCAATTAAAGCGGCGGAGGCGAAAGGATCAGAGCCCATGGGACAGCATTTTAAATGGCCGCAAAACAAATGAGCTGAGGTTCAGCCGCTGACATTTAAATGAGAGTAATGAGCCTGCTTGTAATCACCACTCTTGTGCCAGCCGCAGAATACCAGCCACGGCTCCTCTTCCTCTATATTTTCTGTCTGTTACTCTTGTCTCTGTAACTTTCATTTTCTATCGTGCTCTCTCCTCCCATCAGGTCCTCTCAGTGCTATCTCACGATGGCAAATGTTACATCCGAGCTGGCAAAGCGCTCCATCTGCCTCACCTTCCTTCCCCTGCCACAATGTTTATTCTTCCCTCATCGCGTCATTCATCATTGCTCAATCCTGGCAGAGGAAATGCAACGTGTTCCGTCTGGTTTGCAGATCTCAGGCGAAGCTTTCAGAGCCTGGAGTTTAGCACGACTCCCTAAACACATGAATCACTGGCTCTTATTTATTCTACAGTTGAAAATAGCAGACTGCAATGACAGGTCATTTTAGAATATAACGCAGATGGGGCCAATAAATCCGATGGACTTTAAATCCAGGCATGCGTGTTTCTGAGCCTCGATCATAAAACTATGCAACCGTCACAAACAAACAAAATTAACAACTCTGTCGAAAGCTGTGAGCGATAAACGAGTCTTTTCAAAGTGTTATAAGCAAGAATACACTTTGAAAGGAGACATAAAAGGTCATCTGACTTTAGACCTTCTAGTCCATGTTAATCCTTTTAATCCCCGACCATGACCAGCTCACATCCCCCTGAGAATGTAACAGTATCAGTATATGTTAGCGCACAGTGTCCTTCGCTAATGGCCACTGTTAGGGGGGCGCTTTGTTTCTTACACCCTCACAGGTTGTGGTGAGCCACCAAGAAAGGAGGGGAAGGTCAAATGCATGTTTTCCTCAGCAGACAATCAGTTCTCCACCTTAAGCCCATATTTCACGAGAAGTGTCTGCCAGGGCATCATGGGACCTCATTAGCGGTGCTGGACGGGCACAGTGGTTGTGCATGTGGTATGCGTACACTCAACAAACTGTAAAAACTACAATCACAGTGAGGTGAATGTGTAGTTGCAGAGGGTCCTATAGAGAGATGCACCCTCTGAATGAGGACACCTTCATCACTCCACTGACTCCGTTTAATTGGACTGTTAATTGGTCTGGCTCTAGTTGCTTATCGTAACTCATAGCTCAACTAGGCTTTTCAGCTCGGGGCCTTCATCAGAGTCATCATCCCACAAGGCACAGTGTATTGGCCTCACAATGAAGTCATTCTCTATACCACAGACCAGCTGATCTTTGTGCCGACAATCACCGTTTCACAAAAGTTTAAACTAAGGTTCTCGTTGAAAAGAACCACACAGACTAAAACGTTGAACGTCTAATCTACCAGCAGTTGTATTGGTTTTGGTTTATCTATATAAAAAACTAAAGTCATTACATCATGTCCAGGACAAAAACTAACTAAGACACCACGGCAGCACAAGCTATTGCTAAGTTGGGACCTTCATGCTTATAAGAGAACTAATCAACAATTTAGGTTTTAGCATTTGAATAAATACAGCTGCCATGAAATAAAACTCTAACTTCATGCCCACAGTGGCTGAACATCTTCAGCCTCTAGCTCAGCCACGATCATAAGTCTACAACTTTTGACCTGACCTGAAAATGACAAAAGGACAGCAAGAACTGATCCAAAACTGTCCACAGTTCCCTGATAGGGGAAGAAAACCAACCCTGATAAAGCATGTGTAAGCAGCAGAGATTGCAGGAACGGTACAGAACACTACCCAGACATGGATCTGGACCAGCTGGAGTCCTGGTTTGGGTCTGATCTACTAGGAACCACCAAACTACAAAAGTTATTCTTCTCTTCTGTTTCCCTGAATCAGATATATCAGAGAGAGAGAAAAGTCCGAAGCAGTGCAAATCTTCTCAGTGAGCTGAGAAAGATGGAGAGAGAGAGAGGGAGGTGTACGGAGGCAGCGGGCGAGAGGTAACAGCTGGGGGAGAAGCGTCATTGTGGCGGCAGAGCCCAGCACCTCGGTTTGTCCCATTGATTTCAGCTCAACAACAAATTGGACCATTTTTCACACGGTCCCGCAGTGGTCCCAGTTGCCTTTTTATTTATTCTCTCATTCAGGAGAGCCGCCTGCTCCACGTGTGTCCAGTCTGTAGAACCACTGGCACACACACACACACACACACACACACACTGTCTTGTAAATATGAATGTATAAAACATGACACAAATACATCTGTAGTGCTGCTCACGGAGTGTTAGCCTTTGGCTTGATATGCCAAAATGTGGCATTTTAAAACAATAATCTTTTGAGCGGATTGTAAATCAATATACTTGATGGCTGTGAAATGTATAACACTGAAAGGATGAAGAATGGGGGGATGATCACTCCGAATATTGATACTAAAGTTGGTATTGGTATCGGATAATAGCACAGTGGGATTGATACTTTACTTCAGTGCGACCATCAGAAAGTAGAGCTGCCTGTGCAAATAGGCTACAACTTAGACAAAAGCTATGATTTGATATTCACTATTTAACAATTGCTTCTGCTGATCAGGCTTCACTGAGGTTCCTCATAGTCTTTATATTCTGTACCGTTTGTTCAACACTTTCTTTTTCATCTGAATTAAATTCAGTAAGTCGATGGAAATCAAACATAATCTTGCTGAGATGTTATTTATTTTTAATCAGCATGAACGATCACATTATGAATTTCAGTGAAGCCCATCACAGGTAGGGAATCGAAGGCAATGTATAAAAAACACAGGAATAAATGGAAGAGGAACACAGCAGTTACACATGGAGACGACGTCATACAGATTATTTAATGGGAGATGTTTGTATTCACTGCGACACTATAGCTGCTCCTCGTTATCTCTTCAGACTCAATGTGAAAACTTTTGCCTGTCAAGAGATCGGAAAAAGTTGTTTCAAGCAACAGTAAAGCAACGTTTTGAAAAGCAGAATCATTTCAGAGCAGTGAGATGTGCATGTGAAACATTAGTCTATCCAAAGTGTCCTTGTTTCACATCAGTGGCCTGTTCTCTTTACTCAATAGTTTTCTTCATTTTGCACAGCAAATCATGAAATGCGGCACGCAAAAAGAACTTTCTGTCAGACTTAAACTCGTCCTTAATCTGTAAATCGCATCTGGATCACATTTTCCCCTCCTTCAAATGTAGAGTCAAAAATGTACCAGAAAAGAAACTTTCAGTACAACTGCTGCCTTCTCGTATTAGCAAAGGGGGAATCAGTGCTCTTACAGCTTTTTGCTCATACTTCACTTAGAAAGAGAATTCTGAATTATTTCAGTTTCCACTTCTTTTCTCCTGGAGAATACATCAGTGAGGCTGGTACTACACCAGAGGAAGCCTCGTGCTACACGGCTTTCAATTAAAGGATTATCAGTTAATTCTGCAGTTTCCTTCAGCTCCATGGAGTTTTATTGGAGCTCTGTGGAGTTGTTATTGGATATCACTGGCTAGGAAGACAACTGCAAAGAAATGTCAGCGTAGCTTCATTTGCCACAACAAGTTGATATGGTAATGTTGTATGGATCAGATACATTTAACTACAAACAGAACTGGAGACAACGAATTCCACCTCTTTTGTAATGTCAAGCAGATGTATTTTTCTCTTCCACCTTCAGGTGAATAGACATTAATATCAAACTCAGTGTTGTTTGCCGTAACTTCATTTGTTACTCATGCTCCTGGCATTGTGAACTCCGACTCCGTATTCCCATAAACTCATGTGTTTGTTTAATGTGGTTAGTTCAGTAAATGACATTATTCAGACGTACCAGAAAGTTCCAAATCTTGAGGGACGTTAGGCAGAGCTTCACTTCTGACAGCGGCAGAGCAGCATCTCAGTGACTTTACCTTTATCTACCTGTTGTCACCCCTTGATGCTCAAACACACAAAAAATGAAATGCGAGAACTTCTACAGTCTCTGTCTTTTTGTCCTTGTCCTTGTTTCAAAGTCACTGTCACTTGTCACTATTCTCTCCTCCTCCCTCCTTCAACCTGTCATCTGCATCAGTCTCTCTCCACACTCAGGGTGACAGGTCGCCTCCTTGTTGCTTTATACTTCCTTCCTCACCAATTCCCCAGCTCTGTCTGGGGAAGTGGCTTCCCACATCACATCATCACCTCTGCATCACGCTACTTCTCTTCTACCCCCCTTCTGCATTTTCCATCGCCTCCTTCTCTCCTCACCGCACCCCGTAGTTCTGACTTTAAAGGCCTGAGAATGATGCGAAGACTTAACAGCAGTCTAAGCCAAAGTGACAGTTCGGTGTCACCGCCGGGCGTGAAGTCCGTTTGAGAAATGTCAAACTGTTATATGTGAAGGTGGTTACCAGCGGGCTGAGTGTGAACATAATGGATGACTGGCTTCAGGCGCCGTCTGCGAGCTGTCGAGCTGTCCGGCTCAAACGTTGCCCTGTGCGTTGGCCTGAATTAGATTCAAAAGTTGAGGCACCCGTGTGTCTGTGTGGCTTAGAACTGCTATTTCAAGTTTCTTTTTTTTTATTTGGTTCATCTTCACCTCTGCACTCTGTCTGAAGGAAAGTAATACTGGAGTTTAAAGCCAGGAAAAATTATAGAGAAAACCTAGCATCCAGACTGCCTTAGTAGAAAGTCAGTCAAAGAAGAAGCCATTGATTCCTGTAGCTCTGGTTGGGGACGAAGTGGAGAACACTGAGCAGTCTGGTGCTTTACTTTTAATAAAAAGCAAATATTGCCTTAATGTGCTGCCGTTATATTGATTTGGATTTGGCCTCAGCTGACCTCAGCACAAGAAAAATAATGATTTTTTTTTTTTTTTTGCTTTTTCTGATATTACCATGGTGACCACATCACTCTGTTTCAGGTAACTACAACTTAGTTTCATCAACTCTTTAGAGTCAAGGTCAACTTATAATATAGACAGATGTGTGCAGTATTGAACTGTAGCCTAAGCTTCACCTTCAACCAAGTCATCACCAAAGTCCCCACAGTGTAAGTGTGTTTATACGGATCAGCCTGCACAATGTAAGTAACACATGATACACAAATACACACAAAACCTTAGTAAAGTTCCTCTAACATTGTGTTGTGTTTGCCCAATTATATCTAGTTTTACTGTATCATCCGGTGGTCAGATTATTCTAAGCACATCGCCCTGAAAATGACACAAACACGCACATAAACACATTTCCTCCCTTGGCATACGTCTAACGAGAGGCATGCGGAGAGCTGACAAACATAGAGAGAAAAAGAAGAAAAGTTAAGGGAGAGAATGCAGATGATTGAAATGAGCAGACAGGGGGATGTGAGAAAGAGCAGATAGAGAGAATATGTAGAAAGAAGAATAAGGATTGAGGCTGTAGCATTAATTTTGACACATTATAATCCATGCTGCAGCACTTTTGCAACAGTAAACAGATTCTCAGTTGTGCACTTATGATACAGCTGCAGTCTTTATATTGATAACTGAGCTAATGAAGATCCTTGGTGTGAACCTAACCTGGGAAACTATCATTTGTTATCCAGGCCTCTGGAACCTCGGGAACCTCTCTCCGCTTCATATCAGTGACCTCTCGCTGCACTTTCCCTGGAGCCTAAACATGAAAACTAGTGTTTATGCTTCTCCTACAGCTGCTACGTGTTTGGTCTCTCAAATCAAAGTGGGAAAATGACTTCAAAATCAAGATGGTTCTAATGCGGCAGATACGAATTTTGCCTAGGAGACGGCAGCAAACGTAGCAGAATTTGTAGATACAGCTGTCATGGGGGCTGTTCAGGCTGTCTGCTCCAGGCTTCGGGAGAAGACAGCCCTGTCTGATTTACACACACACACACACATACTGTAGATACACATAGTGGTATCCTGAGCCAGGCACTGAAGCTGGATCTTAAGTGTGTGTGTGTTTCTGAGACAGGATCTACTGTTTAGTACGCCGCATGCGGCGCTGATGGACAAGTGTCTTTCTACTTCTGCCAAGCTCTTCGCTCTGGTTTCTAAGAACAGAATTTGGAGCGTGTTTGTTAGCTTAAAGCTGGATTTATACTCCACAGTGTGTGGTGTTCCCACAAAGGGATGGGCTTCAATAGCTCTTTATTGAATTTAAATCCAGTATCCAAATCCCTTCACTTTAGTTTGTGCAAATACCTAAAGGCTAAACTACAGACTCAAGCTCTCTAATCACCTTTTGCTGGCTGATGATGGAAAACGTTACAGTTTTCAGGGTCATTAATTCAGGGATCACCAACTAGTTTAAGGAGGGCATATTCTGCTCCGTCAAAAAGCCTCGGGGGGCTACTGCACAACCAAATATTCATTGGACGGGGGCAGTGCGCTGGGTGGACATGGACAAGACACTGTAGGTGGGCATTTCCTTTGCAGTAAACAAATCAAATATATTGAACTCAAAACACCATCTCTTAGCATCTGTTTCAGAAGGAAGTGTTCCAAATTTAAACAAAGACACAATGTAAAATTCACAGAACTTAGAAGTTAAATGCATTGTAACATTAGTGCTGGTAAGTATCTTGTCGTAATAGACAGCATTGGTCACAAACCTTCTTTTCCGTGGATTCAGTTCCTCAAGTCACAGGCAGTTTCTCTAGGCAACAGGTGACGCTGGTCTTCTATATTGGATGCTATAATCGCACCATAATGCACTTTGTCAATCCCCACACCCTCCCCAGTTCTACAAGAGCATTTTAGTTAGAGCCGCAGAGGGACAAATTGACAAAGCCGAGAGGAATATGAAGTATCACTGTGTATCTGCGTGACGGGGAAAATTGGCAATTTTCAAAGCCCCGATTCAGAAGACAAAGTAACACATGTTTTTTTTTTTAAATGCAGATCAGGTTGGATAGATTTGAATAAGCTAGGAAATCCTTTCCAATAGATGTACAGCCATGCAGAACAGGCCACATGTTCTATGTTGTCTGAGCCTGATATGACAAACTAGATAGTTTCCACTTTCAACACATTCAGATGTAATTTCAAAATATAATATCTGTTTGACGTTATGCAAGCGAAGCGAGTTCTGAGGCAGCCATCAGCTGTTTGTCTGAAAACACACTGACAGCTTGGCTCGGCAGCTGACTGACTGGTCATGTTTTGAGCTGTCAGTGTTCACATTTTTATCTAATGTGGTTCTGATACTTGCTGTGAAACCAATTGGGACTGATGACAGGAAAAGTTGCCTTCAGTCCTTCTATCTAGTATATGTTTGGTATGTCTTTTCTGGGACATCTACCTCACACACAGGAAGAACGATTTCCCTCCCTGCTCCGCTATGATCCTGTACCATCTTCTATGCTCCATCATGCTCTCCACAGCCCTTCAGGTATTAATTATTGTAATTTGATAATGAATATATAAGCTGCAAAATGTATTAGTCAAGCAGATAATGTTGAAATTCCTGGATTGGTTAGAAGGGTGAACCTCACTTCTTTTAAGGTGATATTCAATGACTGGATCATGGTAGGCTTTGACAAAACTTCACGTTATTGTCTGTCCGTCATAAATTGTGATCTGATCTTCAAACAAACTTAATATTTTTAAAGGTCCAGATATGGCAATATCTGCTAATAGTAATCTACACTCCTGCACACCCTCCCAGATCACTAATGGGAGTAGACTGAAAATTCCCTCCCCAAGGGGTCTCCCATCCCAGGCAAGTCTATTCTCCTTTGTTGTCCCCGGCTGGTGGAATGACTTGACCTCCTCTATTTGACTAGCCGAGACCATCACCACCTTTAAAAAACATCTGAAAACTCACTTGTTTGAAAAGTATTTCAAATGAGTCTCTCACACACAAACGTTGTCTAGCACTTAACCTAGGATGTTCTTCTTTTTGACACGTTTGGGTCTTATCAGGGCTCTTAGTTACAGAACCTGAATAGTAATTGCTTGTGTCTTGTAAGTCACTGTGGATAAAAGCGTCTGCCAAGTAAAGTAAAGCAATAGCAGATGATCGTACTTTCAAAACCTTCAACAAGAAGTTACCTTCTAACTCAGAACCTGTGCTGCCAAATATGAATGGCAAAGAGAAACCCGAAAACCTGTAAAGTTACATAAAAGTATCCCTGTTTGTTACACTTTCACCTAAGGTACATAGAGCAATCTGTGCTAATATTTATTATTTAGTTTGACTTAAGAGAAAGTGGATTAGTGCTGCGGACGTCTCCATATCAAAGTACAGTAGCTGTAATCCCAGCACTGACACTCTTTCTTCTGCGATTGTCTCTATCTGTTCTGTATCTATGCCAGGAGCCATATCTTACTCCCAGCTTGCCTTGGGTGTCACAGCAAGTACGACTTGGCAAATTTATCAATTTATATTCAGTGCCGCTCTCAGTCGAAAGAAGAAGAAAAAGATCAATTTTCCAGTTTTAGATCTCGGCTTTCATCACTTTTCTCTCCCCCCTTCTGTCTCTCTCTCTTTCTATGCCTTATCCTGAATTTCTTTTCCCCACCCTCTCTTGCAATGGAATTGGGGAAAGATAAGTGAAAAATTGAGAAAGAGAAGCTGGGAGATGGCAAAAAGGAGCAGGAGGGAGGAGAGATTTTGAATGACGGAACCGGCTTGAAGTGTGGTTGAGAGAGAGAGAAAGAGAGAGAGAGAGCCTGTGTGCATGTGCAGCATGTATGTAAGAACGAGAGCAAAACAGGAACAGTAGTGATCATTTTTATTCCAGGATATTCTGTAACATTATTAGTGTGAGATATATTGCACGATATATTGCACGATTTTAATATACCGGATCTCCTCTGTGTTGCTCTCTAAAGCAACATGCAATTCATATGATGGAGGTTCTACTTTAAACATTAAAACTAATAACTACTTTAGACACGTTGTAGTGATACTTAGTTTAAGTCAGTCAAGCCACAGCACTACATCAACAAATCACATTTTTGCCACAACCTAAATAAATAAAAAAACACAGCATAGTAGAACATAGCAGCAAATTAAAATGAACCTCTGCCTAAGAAGGGAATGCGACAGTGAACAGTTTGAGCAGACTATTCAGCCGACTTTTTCCATAGTTGAGGGGCATAGAAACTAAAAGCTGCTTAACCTTAGAGGAAGCAATTCCTAGTTGACCTCAATTGTCTTGGAGCTTCATACATTGAGAGTAGGCCTGACATGTAACACCACACGTGCTTTTTGTTCACTCAGATTCGTGTTTACAGTTAAATTAAACAATTAAAATTGTCAATAAAACCAATTTGCAGACAGTTTGAAGCCATGTATGAAGACTCAGAATCCTGCTAAAATGCCCAGCCACTGCAGGACAGTGTGGGAATAGGACTAGACATCAAAAAAGACTTTAACCCTAACCCACAGGGCCGTAAACAGTTGTTTTGTCAGTTCTGATTGCTGTTGGGTTCTGTCATTAGTACAATCAGTTGGGTGATATGGAATGGAAGTGTATTCAGTAGTGCTGGGAGTTTAACCATAATCACAGACGCAGTAGCACCTGGGAGACACAGCATAGTAAAAGCTGATTTTTCTTATTCTCCCAAAATGACAGTCGCTGGAGAGAACAGAGGATGCTGGTTGTGTGTCCTCATGGCGAGAGTGTGTATTGGTTGACTGCGGGAGCAACATGCCATCCACTCACATGTTTCTCCAATCCATCTACATCTTTTTATTTCTCTGATCCTCTAGTCTCACCACTCTTCCCTCTCGTTTAGCGCCATGTCCGCTATTGTCACGCCCTACAGTGATATGACTTATATGGCTCAGTTTTCAGCAGCAGAGTGCCATTGCACAGAAACGTTTAGCATAATTAAAATGAAGTCATTGCCAGTCCAGAGCTCTGTGTTCTTCACATCAACTGTCTCTTCATTACCCTCGCTTACATCTTATCTTCACATTGCTGGCCTGTGGCACACCGTCAGTGTGCGTCTCTTGCCCTAGCTTTTGCATTGACTCTGACTACAGTTGGCAGTAGTCAGATTGCTGTAGGTGGCTTTTCAGCCCACCCCACCCCACTCTTCATCTTAGGAGATCAATGCATGAGAAGAGAAATGGAGGGCAACACCATGAAAAAAGGTCTGACAACTTATCTGACATTGTCCTGATTAGAAGGAACAGTAGCTATGAATCATCTGCGGCAAGCCAGAGCGGTATGAAAGTAGTAAGTGAATGCTGCTTGTTTATGATTTGTTTATGTTTACTGTGTATTGGTAGTTCCAGGTCTTCTAAGTTGCCTTTTTAATGACAAGGACAGACTACTGCCACCTGGTAGTGTGGAGGGATATTTCCTCTCATGCTGCCCTTAGGCCCAAGATCCAAGGAAAATAATTCAGGAGAGAACAACTCAAAAAAACGTTTGGAATGAAATGAGACACGGTTTCCTCCGAGCAGCTGTTCAGAGTGATGACGATGGCACAGCTGGATCACCTGTCACTCAGCAGGTTAAGAGCTTTATATACTTTGGAGTTTGTATATCAGCTGTGAAATATTATTTTCCATAAACAAACAGATTCACAAGCATCCTCACATTGTTACAAAGAACTGTATGTCATCAAAGGATGCATCAAACCACAGTCTTTAATATTACTGCCAGGATCCTCTTTGGGCGTAGGCCCACATCTGCAGTCGCCTAGGCTCCAACAGCTGGAGGGGCATGAAAAGAGGAGAAAAATAAACTTGAAATTTCTCCTGATCTTTTTTTGAAAGTCTCTCGCTCACATTCAGGGCGCCTTTTACATTGTTAAAAAAAAAAACATTGTTTCAAAAGCCAGAGATGAGACTACAGACAGAATGTGGAACGGCACTCTGCTGGGGCCTGACACTCATTAAAACCCCTTTCATTTTCAGTGCTATAACAGCAACAGCGAACAAAGCAAACAGTTGGTCGTTTTACATCTGTCTCACTGATATAAAGCAGATGAACACACCTCTGCAGAGCTGCTGTTAGTTTGCTGAGGTTAATGAGTGCCTGTCTAAATCCTGTCCAGAACGTCCTGCTACAAAAGATTCACTCTGTTTAATTAAGGGAAACAATACAACATGGTGAGGACAGCCATAAGTGAAAGGCAATTTTAATGTTAGAATCATACAGAAATGAGTGATCATGTGTGTAATTATGGCATATATCATATGATTAGTATTGTTAAAGCAGGATAATACATAACATAGATTAGTATGCATGTAAGGGCTAATTAATTCCTCTGATGGCATGACAAACAAAAGAAGCTGAATTTAGGAAAATATGAAATTATAAAGTATAGTATGAAATTATAACAATCTTGAAAATGGCCCATTTTCCTCCAGGGTGAATAAAGTACTGTCTTATTTATCTTAATGAAAACCTCAGATCCTGCTGCTTCACCAGAGGACGTCTCACTCGGGGCACCGAATTGGCAGACACACTCCTAAGGGTTGTGACGTTTATGCTCTCGCAAGCTCTGATTTAGCAATTTATGAAAATGAAGAATCAATGCAGATTTAACAAAGATGGTTCAGCTTAACACACATAGGAATGTTTTTCATAATGTTCCTTTTAAATTAATTATCTTGTATTAGCAAACTTAACATCCTATTGGAAGACAGTACTGATGTTTACCGATGAGAGGCCTCTGTTCATTTATGTAAATATTCCTTTAAAAAAACACCTGTTTCCAGTTGCAGAAGTAATTTACAATGTTAAGTGACTATTTCTGATCAGTTAAATATTATAAAACCTGCTTTCAGAAACATGGTCATTTCTATGTGTGTCAACTCTAAATATCTGATACCAAGATGTCTGGTGTTACATTTGTGGACTGGAATATTAACCCTCAGGCGTCAGTTTAATTTACTTCCCTCTTATATCATTAGGGACAAAAATGTCCTCCTCCTAAAAACTGTTATAAAAATATGAAAGATTAATATTTTTTTCAGATTTTTTTTGCATAATTCACTTAAACTACTTCAGCCCTGCTCAAAACTAACAAACATTCAATAATTTTCAGAATTTTAACCCTTTAAATGCCAGTTTGATTGCTTAAAGTCACAGATGTTTTTTATGAAAAAAACACAAAAAACAAGATATTTTCCAAAAAACAAATGTTAATTGGCTGGGGCAATTTTTTCAAATCAGTCATGGGCATGTTAACAAACACCCAAAATATTGACTCTTTTGCATGAATATTTTTTGTGTAGCATTAGATTTACAATTTACTACCCTCCTGTATCACTAGCGGAGAAAAATGTCCCATGGACTCCCATTGTAACCACATTTTTTCACATAGCTAAAACAATATAAATATTTTTTTAATTCTGTGATGTTAGGGTTTCATCTTGAGAAAAATAGTTAAATTTAACATTTTTACTGTTCATCACTAAAATCTGCCATTTCCCCTATTACAGGACCATTCTTCTCATTTCAATGGTTTCTGTGCTTATTTTAGCAGGCTACATGCATTATTCCAAGTCAATACAAACATGAGTCCCTTCTCTAACTGCTCTTTTGTTGAGAAATCAAAAATAGTTAGTGAGTTAACCCTTTAAATGCCAGTTTGATTGCTTGAAGTCACAGACCAAAAAGTCTGAAGTCACAGAACCAAACAAAAAACAAGATATTTTCCAAAAAACAAATGTTAAATGGCCGGTCATGGATATGTTAACAAACACCCAAAATATTGACTCTTTTGCATTTATAGTTTTTGTGTAGCATCAGATTTAAAATTTACTTTACATTAGCGGACAAAAATGGCCCAAAGACTCCCATTGTAACCACATATTTTTATATCAGAGCTAAATATACAAAATATATATTTTTTAAATTCTGTGATGTTATGATTTTTACTGCTCATCACTAAAATCTGCCATTTCCCCTATTACAGGACCACACAGAAAATGCTTCTTATTTCAATGGTTTCTGTGCTTGTATTAGCAGCTACATGCACTATTCCACGTCAATACAAACATGGAAAGCTACAAACAGTCAGGTGCATAAACTCACTAGTAAATTAGTTTAACAGTGATCCAGTGATATAAATTAAAATTTTATTCCAAACTTTGTCAAGAGAAAGACTTGACATATGCATTAACACAGACAAAATGACAGCCAGATGAAGAGCAAAAACCTTCCGATGAGGACAAAAATGTCCCCAGTGATGCCTGAGGGTTACAATATCTGGTAGCAGAAAGGAGAGCTTAAAAATCACTGATAACTAACTGTAACTAAATCAGTCTGTTATCTTAAAAAATAGATTAAAAATTAAAGATGTCTAAGCAAGAGTTAGAAGAGTTCACATATCTTTTTATTGTCATAAACAAATAATATATTATTCTGCATGTTCTGGAAATGACTGACAATAACCTTACACACGTTAAGTCAAGCATGTTTTTGTCTGAGAGTGACAAATTTATGCTCTGATTAGTTGCAAAGTTTTATTAAATGTTTTGAATGATATTACACATTACACATTACATTAGTTACAAAACTAATGTGTTTATTTATACTTGATTACATACGGTAGTTATTATGAAAAGGAAGGCTTATGTACTGGTAGATAGAAGATTGTATATTACATTTTCTTGAATACTATTGACGCCTTATTTGTTATGCCAGAAATAAAATATATACAGTCTAAACAAGATGCAGTGCTACAATATGCTGGCTGTAGAATGTCTTTGCCACCATATTTCCCATGGATACAGTAAATCATTAACAGATCAGATTGTCTTTGGTGCCACTTTCCCCATCATATTCTTTTTTGTATTCTTCTCTGGTCTAAATAAGATTATATAACATTTTGGAATGAAGATACAAATTAACAGGCCAAAACTGGAGGCCAGAATAGCAAATATTTCCACAGCAACACTGAACTTCCCAGGAGAGCTGACATAAGCTGGAATGAAAGTGATCCAGACTGCACAGAATATCAACATGCTGAAGGTGATAAATTTGGCCTCATTAAAGTTATCAGGTAGTTT
>JAUYWH010000010.1:14822873-14866865 GCA_034779795.1 Ctenopoma multispine | reverse complement strand
GACTGGCGATCTGTCCGGGCTGTACCCCGCCTCTCGCCCGAAGACAGCTGGGATAGGCTCCAGCACCCCCGCGACCCGAACTCGGATTAAGCGGTAGATAATGGATGGATGGATGATAAAATCATGCATAACACATTCAACTACCCTTTAACTGTATCATAGTATTTTTTGACTGTGATATTGTAAGATACCTTCTTCCAGCACAGGTTGCACTGCCAAATACTAAAAAGACTCATGCTGGTGTTTGTTGCATCACAGTGAGTTGCATCATAAGAGGCTGTTTCCTTAAATCCCTTTTTTGCAGAACACGAAAAGCTTACAGTATTTGCACGTGAAGTTAAAGGACAGCTCAGCTTAAATTACTTGTTGAAGCCTTGACGTCACTGCAAGGCCGCAATAAGACGAATCCAATGTGACAAGCATTACTATTTATTTGGGTTATCTGTCATCATATGAAGTCAAAATACTGTGCAGCAGTCTCACTCTGAAACATATACTGTAAATCCCATTAGAACTGTGAGTAATGTAGTTAATGAATAATGTATCTGCTTGGTGACAGGGAATTAAAATTAGCTGCACATTACCTCCACACTTACATTTTCCTTTGAAGTGTATGGATTTATTCTACACGTTCCCTATCAAGTGTGGTTGGAACTGAAGTGCAGAGAATAATCCTCAGTGAGGAGAAAGAGTGTGGCTGTGGTTACTTATACAACTAACACACACACACATACACACGTACATGCACTTCTGTGGTTCTCACCTAAGATGTTCCCTAGTCTCTTATTCTTAACCTTAATCATAAATCCTAAGTGTCCACATCAACCTTTCCCTGACCTAACCTTAACCCTCAAACAGCTCTCAGATAAAATGTCCTCACTTGCCCAAAATATCATCACTCTCAGATTTTTAAAAGCCATACAAGCACGCAGACACACACGCACACACAAAATGCCCTCATCTTGCTCAAAACATAAAGATCCTGTTTGTTCTATGAGCACACACACACACACACGCACACACTCACACGCACACACTCACCCCTCCTCCACCTCTAGTATAATTCACTTGTCACTTGTCTATAACCTTTCTCATTCTTTGCACACACATAAACAAGCGAGCGCGCCCATCGCTCATGGTCAATCAATCTCCAGCATTGTGGCTGTGATCTGCAGTTAGTGTGGAACAGAGGGAAAGAGGGGGAGGATGAAAAGGGAGGAAAGAGAATAAGCAAGACAAACAACGGAGAGAGGGAGATCAAAGTGGGAGGAGGGCAACTGCAATATTAATAGCACTGTGGTATTATGATGGTGTTTGTGAAGGATAGAAGTCACTATAGGACTGATAAATTAAATGGTAGAAAACAAAAAAATTTGATTTATTTAAAATATATAACATTGTATTCATAAAACAGAATAAACAAAGAATTTATAACCAAAAAAAAGAAAAAGGAAAAAGAGATAAGAAAATCTTTAATTAACCAAACACTTCCAGGAACTAAGACCTAAGAACTAAACTCAGTACAAAAATACGGCTAACGTGTAAAAAGAGTTATAAAGCAGTTATTTTAGACAAGGCCATCAAACTTTTCCTATTCTACTTCAGTTTGATCAAGAATACGGCCTTTTTGAGAATATGTGTGCACTGCTGAGAAGGAATTCACTTTCAAGAATCTGTTCTGTGGGCTAGAGACAGAAAAGAGAGATTTTTTTTCTCATTCTGTAACTTTAAAATATGTCTACATAATAGGAAAAACATTTTACTGGAAGCAGTGAAAGAACCTTCGACAGGTAATAGTCTGTTGCTTGTCAGAGGAGTTCACGAGGTGACCAGAACTCCTGGAGGTTTAGTTGAATAACCCCGCTCCAGAAGATGAGCCGAGGGGATCCTGGAGTTTGTGATGTTAACCGCATTTACTCAGATATTGAATCAGGTTACAGAGGTAGAGCAGGTTGTGTTTTTAGAGGCAGAAAAATCCAGACCTTGATTTCTGGTCAAAAGTGGCCAAATCACATTACTGCCATTAACTTCCATGCTGAACCCATGACACAAACTAACACAGAAAATCAGTGTAAAAGGAGTGGATATTAAATAATAAATTATTTTGAGTGAATCCCCACAAATGGACTCTTTTGATCAGTTGTTTATTTAGTCCAATATCATTTTGAAAGTTTGGAAACTTTTTTTTATCCCTATTCATATCTGAGATGAGCCAAGAGGCTTGACTGGAAAAAGATGATATTGCGCACACTCTATGTGCCCAAAATTATGGACGCGTGCAGAACATTTGGCAAATTTTATGGCTGGAATCGAAAATGATTTTTTTTCCTTTCGAACTATGCACCACTGTTCAGCTTTCACAGTGGTGAATTGAGTGCTATGTTTTAAATACATCCATGGTCAAAATACTAAAGATTCTAGCTCCCTGGATACGTGCACTCAGAGCAGGGTGAAGCAGATACAGCCAAGGACACAAAAAGCGCAAAAATGAGACACGCAAAGAAAATGTGATGAACAGTGGAGGTGGCAAAACAAACAGAAGAAGAGAGAAGACAAAGTAATAATGGATGGATGGTGTATTAGAAGGGACAGTTTAGATAGACTTAGACGGGGCGGATGAATGTTTCACAGTTAAGGGAGTGGAGGGAAAAAGAAATAAAAGAATGGATGCTGGGTGGGATATGAGCAAACTAGAAAACTCTCTTTTGTTATAGCTTGATATGCAGCCTGTCACACTGTTTTTGTGTACAGCACTACATCTTCCCACACTGCTATTGTTGGTAGATCTATAAATGGCCCTCCAGTATATTGTGTCTATATTAAAAATCCAATATCGTCTTGTATTGTTGTCAGAGTAAACGGATTTTACCTACTGGGAGATGTCAAAAATGAAATCCTGTAGAGCTAAATCAGGCTCACTTTAATCAGGAAGGGACATTATAAAGGGATTAGCAACAGTCATAGTTATTTTTAGACACCATGTTAAAACAAGTAGGCCAGTTGAAGTGCTATGTCGAAGCTGATATGTCTATTCCTTGGCAGTGTCTGCCTATACATGGCATATAAATGCCGAATCAAATGATCTTTATTGGGAAATGAATTTAGAAATTTAGAAAATTGTGAAACTACACTGAGAAACAGTGATTTTATACTCTGCTCTTCCCTCCTGTTCTTCCCTCATGTCTTATCTGCTCTTATATTCTCTTCGGTCTACTTCGGCTGCACTGAAATATTAACCAAGGCCCATTAAACTCTAGACTGCAGCAAACACATACAGCTCTAAAATTCAGAGACAAGCGCAAGGCAGCATTTACATCCCCGCAAAAGCTGCATGACAGATAGTTCAGAGCCTGGACTCCCTCCAGGGTGAGCCAGCAGATAGCAGTATGAGTCAATGGCTCTGGTTTGCTGCCTATTGATCAGAATTGGTGGATTGAGGTCAGGCAATCCATTTAGGCCCGACATGTGAAGGGCTGAGAGCAGCAGTGCAGATCCCTGTGGGCCTCCATCGCAGCACAGGGGGACAAGCACAAAAGCCCAGCTGGACGGAGCATATGGGTCAATAGCCACGATCAATGCTGGGTCAAAGATGATCACAGCCAGTGTTATGCTCTAATCTGGATTAACTGTGGCAATATGATTTATCACGTTTCGCAGGGACGTGTAGCAGTAGGACTGTGGATGGAGTATGCTGCGTCATAGACAGAGCAGGCAGTCGGTAGAAGGAGAGCATTATCATCATTTGTCAAGGTAACTATCTCAATGTAAACAGACTGCAACAAAGATTCTTCTGCTCGTGGCTGCTGTAGCAGACACCAAAGACACCCCTTTTTCCCCATTTCCCCATCCTAGTTCAAATATGTACTAGGATGTACCACTACAACTTTGCATGAATATGTTTAAACCTGGTGGAGACCAAAAGAGAGCTAAAACAAGACTAATAATAATGTCCAGAAACACTAGTGTTGCTCCATGTTTCTTGCATATGTATATAGCCACACAATGTTTGTTTGTTTTTTTAATCAGTGCAGATCCAGTTTGTTGTCAGTGTTTTATTGTGGTAATTTCATCTAATAGTAACAATATAAAAACAGACATTCTCTACTTTGTCTACAGGTTTGTGTTTCAGCGAATACATATAGTCAACGCGGTGGTTTTATATATTTATTTCGCATTATGCCTACATCTAGTTTCAAACAGAAATACTCTATTATCAAATGTAAGGCAGAAAAAAGATGGCAAGAAATACTTGCTCTTATCATAGGGTTCTCTCTATGGCTAATGCCTCTTCATAGTTCCAGTCAGTGAGCAAGACGAAACCATTGTCTACCGCTGTGCTATTCTTTACTCTTAGACACACACAGGCTGTGAAGGAGACAGACTCAACACTGCATTCGGTGTGTCATAATATAAGAAAACTCTTACTCTGATATGACCAGGGGCCTGCTGCCTCACATTCATCCTGTATATATTTAATTTTGTTTTACCAAGTTTTAGCGAAGCTGCATGCAGCTTTCTTTACTTCTGAGTAGAATCCAGTATTGAAAATTCTATGTGACTCATGATGAACTAAATGTTGTTGTTGTGTCTGACTCAAAATCAATTCAGTCACAGTCATGCCCCAGCACCTGTCTTTGAGATACTTCAATCAAAGCATGTAGACTCAGAAGAAAAAGGCTGTTTTCATATGACTGCGTGGGTGGACTCAACCTCCACAGTGGAACCCAAAGCCCCCTCCAGCAAATACTAGTGCTTTATTCTGTGGTCCAACATCACCTCCGACTCTTTTCCTCTTCTCCGACTCATGCACCATGCACTCCAGTCTTCTTATCAGCCTGTATGCAGGTCCCAGATCAGTGTCTGGGCAAAGGATAGAGGAAAGACTGCTACTCTATCGTACATACAGTATGACATGGCTGCAAGGATAGAAGGAAGAAGAGGAAACAACAGGGCAAAGATTCTCATGCGGCTATACGGTGGTTAAGACTCACACTCAGTGTCTTTAAAGCTAAATGTGCAAACACTTGCTTAGACCCCTGGAGATTCCCCATATGGCTGGGAGCAAAGTGCTCCACCTGTAAGTCTTCTGAATTATTGATGATTAATCACGCAGAAAGAACAGGATCAGAGATTTTGTCTTATCTGTTTGAAACATCCGGCGTCTACAATTAACCACAACGCAGTTCAACTACCTAAGCTCAACTGATTGTTATCATGTTACTCAGTTATGGTTCAGTAGGACATTTACTACCAACTAGTAGGTGTATTATGATTAAAATTATTCAAAATGGTAGTCAGTGTTAATTTACTCAATGTTCTTACTTCAATTAAGCCACAATCTGATCCAACCAACTGTTTTTCTGTGCAACTCTTACCTTATAGTTGTTATGGCTAATACAGTTTTTATAGCTACAGTTGTAGCTTGGTGCGCGATTGCACATTATAAGTACCTACTTGATGCCTTCGAAGTTTTCATATAAGGTTAGAGGTTTGAGATACTGCATCAAAAGTTCTTATCGGTTTTCTGTGTGTGATCACAAATAAAACTTAAACGCCGGTGGAATGTGCAGAAATCCTCCTCTCAGTTCATTTATGCCTGTCGACTTGGACATTTTCCATTAGCAGAGTGGCTTCTATTACGGTTGAACAGCTTTTACCATCATTTGGTTTGTAATTACTTTCAAGGCCCATTCCTTGGTGATAACACCGGACAAAGAAGGCAAATTTGCTTCAAAGAAAATTATCCAGTTACCATTATGGTATTTTTTCTTATGGAAAGCAGGGGGCACAGTTGACACTCAAAAAAAGATCGTAGACAGACAAGCAGACAGCTATTTCACTGCCAATCACAGGAGAGAATAGGATAGTCTATCTGAAATTACAAAAATTGTTCTTCATCACACGGATCTCATAATGTAACCACATCTGAATATCTCGCCGTTTTCTTTGAAGCTCTTTGAACTGCCAATCACTGAAGTGCTGATAGTAAATCTGTGGTATCATTCAGTCTATTACACTTTTTTCCCCATTGTTCTTCTTTTTGAAACCTTTTTACTCATGTCTGTGTTTACTCATCTGTCTTTCTTTTCCCACTTTGTACTTTTAGGCTTTGTTCTTTTCTGGCTTTCTTCTTTGTAATCTCAGTAGGTGACACGTTTTCAGTGAAGGCATTTTCAGAACTACTGTCAGTTCATTTTCCCCACAATCTAAGAAGCTGTTCCTTTCTAGCGTCTATGCGTACGTTCAGTTGAATTGCACACTGCAAATGTAGCTTCTAAACGATTGTAATAGAAAAGTTCTTGCTGTAGAAACTGACTGAATCCATAAATTGCAGTGTGTTTAAACTGCAGGGTTTCAGTCTGATTTCTGAATTTTCAACAAAACATGTGGTAATGCCCTGAGAAAATCAAATACTGTTGCTTTCAAAGCACAGAAGAAATAGAATAAATGGGATAAATGCATATAGAATGTAAAGGCTGGATTCTGGCAAATCCTGTTCTGAACACTATATATCTATACTTATCTTTGTTCTTGAACGAACTGAATGTTACTAAAACCTTTGGTATTTTCAGAGCTATCTTCAGATCAAATTAACAGACTGTACTGTGCACCATTATAACGTAACAGGCTGGCATCTTAACTGTCTTGTCTGCTCAGATGGCAGAGCTGCCATGCTGCTGACCTGACACATCGGGGGCCACTTTCAGTGTCTTGCCCAAGGACACTTCGACATATGACAGGAGGAGACAGGAATCAAACCACCGATCTCACGTTTGGTAGACGAATTTGCTACCTCCTTATCCACAGCCACCACATCTTTAGTAACCCATTGAATGTCTATGGTCCAAAAGTGTGTCACCATAGTGCTGAGTGAAGTCTTTGCTTTTCTGTGGATGTGCTGTACATTACAATCTCCTTGCCTCAGATGTATTGTGTGCGAACGGCGATCCCTCCCACCCCTACAATGCCCACTCCAGGTACTTTGGGAGTATAGGAGAATGGTCTACACAACAAGCTTTAATAATTATTCTACATCCTATTATGCTGATATTGTAACTTTTTCCTTTTCCCCCAAACTTCAAAGGCTGGGAAAGAGTTGAAGCATTTGCATAAGGGCAGAAAAAGAGCTAGGAATTCAAAGGCAGATGCTCTAAACCAGTTTGTTAAGTCCTTATCGCTACTTCTAACCCCTACTATGTATGTATGTATATATCAAGAAATGTTTCAGCTTTCCCATCCTCCAGTTTCTATAGCCTGTGGTTAATGTATCTCTATGCCAGTAGCACCATTGGGTGTTGCGGTTGCTGTCTTTGCTTATTATGAGAATATTTCACAATGTATATTCTTATATTACATAACTTTCTTGTGTCTTCCCTGCTCCATGTCCTTCCATCTCTTAATATCAAATGATACATGTGAGCGATGTGCTGCGATATACTGTACACTGAGAATGTAATAATGTCATCTCTTTGTGGGTGATTGTGATGTAGGCCTACATCATTGATTGTCAAGTGTCAAGTTTGAAAATTAATGGTCCAGAATTATCTTAGATTATTTGATTGTGGTAACTCATATTTTATTATATACCACAATAGATCATAACAATACATTAACACAGTGTAACGGATATGTAGAGCTTATAGAGCTGAAGGAATGACCAGTGCAGCAACGAGAGGGCCTCTGATGTCCTTCAAGAATCTTTCTCGCTCTTCCAGGCACTGTCAAATTAAAACAGTCCTCTGGTCCACTTATTATGGGGCACAAACCACTTCACCGTTCATCAAACTCTATTCTTTAGCTCTGCCATTAGGCAGTAAATCATCAGCACTGTTCCCTGAGGAGATGCCATGCTAACTAGCAGCTGATGACATTATTGAGGACACAGGCTTGATGCCCTCTGATGATACCCTACTGCTTTGAGAATTGTTAAGGCAGTCGGAGCAGTTTTATAAGTCACACAGTGGTGTTGCATTCATCAGGAGGTACAGAAAACAGGTGTTTTCTGTGTGTATTTCCTTTAAAACATAAGCTCAATTACCAGGAGGCATCAAATCTAAATGGAGACCAGATAGGAATAAGCTGTTAATGGACTGAGAATGAACTTCAAAATTCACAAGAGAAGACTGGATTGTTGTAATTAGCTCTGACACTCTTCAAAAATATATTTTTTTACCTTTTTTTCTACTTCTAGTCACAGTTCATACTATATCGTCTTAGCCCAAAAAAATTTTTTTCTAGAAACCAAATTGTGGACTAGATTTAAAAAACAAGGAGCCACTTTGCTGCTTTTAGTCATTTTAGTCAGTGTCATTTAAAGATTTGTAGTAGCTGACTATTTGTTTAGAGGTTGTCATTTGACCTACTAATTGGAAAATGTCGAGAGGACGTTAGGACACCTGGGAGAGAAGGTGTCCCAGTTCAAATGTACTTCAGTACACAACACCAACCTGTTCAGAATGTATTGTTTTATACTGGATTGTACTGGATGTAGTTCATTTGCATAGTGGCAAAAGTTTCAAACAATTAGTGACAAGCTCTGGTGTGAATGGACATTGCCACAGTGGCTAGAAGTGTAACAGATCCAGCATGCTACACTATAAGGCTGCATTGTACTTGTGAGGTACAGTACATACAACCCTGGTTGGAATTCCCAGCTTGGACTGATGTTGATGCTATTTTCAGGGAACATATATGGAAACTTTAATTCACCTCCTAACAGTTGTGATTCAGTATGCATTTATTTATTTACTGATTCATTTGTTTAGACAAAATCTAAACAAAGGGCTGAAGGACATCTAACCTCCTCCTTTACCTCAATAGTTGGCAAGTACCATTAGAAAGGAAGCTTATGGGCCTAAAATTAAATTAGGCATAAATGTAGGCATTCATTTAAGACAACACACTAAGCACACAACAAATGGACTCACAAACACTTGCTCAGCTGACCGCCCTTTGCTTAGACCATAAAAAAAATTGCTGAGGGAAAGTGCCCTAAGCCCCCCAGTGTCAAAGTTTATTTACAACTGTGGTGAAAAATGTGAAGGGTCTTTGGGAGCCCTCCCTGAAAGGGGTCTTGAGCAGGTCCTTAATGGAGCTCGTAATGGAGAGAGAGAGAATAAGAGGGTGACATTGTCTCCGTCTGAAGACTAACCTCTCTTTCTAATTGCCTCAAGTCCTATCGATTACCCGAGGCCCCTCGCACCTTTTTCTGTGCGATCCCTTTACACTTTGTGTAATCCCTTCACAGAGCTTACAGACACACTCGTTTGCTGTTGTCTGATGTGATTAGCAGTATTGATCAAAGTGTGCTCACATATGCGTGCGTCCTTATGGGCACCTTTGGAGTGTAATCACTCATAATTTGGACGGTGAAAAGGAGGTAAACACGTGAATCTGCTCACAAAGGCCACTTACACTATACCAACGCACAGTTTAGTCACGAGACACTCAACAACAACAGCAACAACACACACAGACACCTACACACACCAATTCTAGCAAGCAGCACTGAACCTGGGCTTCCATTACTTTCCTCCTGTCAGGCCTAGAGGTGTGTTTAAGCTGCAGCTTGATCCCCAGCTCATATTACCAGACATCCTAGTCACAACACACACACTCACTACTACTCACTCTCTTCTCCCAATCTCGCCCTTTCTTTCTGTCCCTAAGGGAAATTAAGATGACTCCATTCCCATGCAATTAAATGCTTTCACACTGTCTGGCCTTCTACTATTGTGTGTGTGTGTGTCTGTGTGCAAAGAAGATGAGATGGCAGATCCTGCACAGACATTTGGAGCGTGGACTGGAGCAGAAAGTGAGAAAACTGACTACATCTAATCTCTCTCTATCTCTTCATTGATCGGAAGAACCCTGGACCCCGGTAATAACGCCTGCCAATTAGACAGGCCGCCACAGTTGGCAGTCCAGTCGTATCTCAGCTTAATTCACCTAGTGTACCTTCTGGCTCTCAGCTGAGCTTATCTGCAGCCTGCTATTTGAAATTGAGTGGACTTCACAAGCTGGCTAGCAGCAGACTGAATAGTTGGGTGGGTAGGAGTGGTGCATGTGGCCAAAAGGGTGATGTATGTGGAGCAACAAAGGAGCACCAAATATCTCTAGACATTTATTATTTATTTATTTATTATTATTGTTGTTGTTGTTCTATCTTGTTATCAGACAATTTCAGGAAAAATCTCTGCAGTCCGTGTCCATTCATTGGCAGTGTCTCGGGGTCACATCAATGTGTAGGTGGTATATCTCTCACAGTATCATTTTCAGCTCAGTGTCCTTGATTATTCATTCAATTCAGATGACACTGCTGCAGATGACTTACGTTGAATACTAACAGTCAGCGTCAGTGAAGGAAGTGGAAGATGGAGTACTGGACAAGTCCCAGATGTTCATTTCTTTCTTTCCTAGCCACAATCTTTCCATAATCTCAAATGTTTAAAGAGGCATTCTGCCATTTTAGATTTATTTTATGACTCATATATCTGCTGCTTAAATTTTTGAATCTCCAGCATTAACTTAACTTAATGCCGTAACTTCCATAAACGTTTGCATTGAGTGTTACTCACCAATATCTGTGAGGTTTAATATATATTTTGACTTGCATTCCCTGGCTCATAAAACATTAGCAAGTTCACTGACAGAATTGTGGATCATGTCAAATAAACATGTATCATATTCTCAAACATCCCCTTGGTAAATATGTAAAACTTCCATCTCAGACTTTTGACAGCACACTAGAGCAAATCTGCAGTGCATTTCATCATGATTAATCGGCCCGCCTACCTTTTTCTTATTGGTTGGGCAGATGTAGAAACTGGTCACCACAATGGTTGTCCCGGGCATCAGGTTAAGTTTGGTGTATGTGGTGCCATAGTCTGTAGACCTGAAAGCAGGCAAACAGAAAGAAGAACAAGTAGCAAGTTAGTCAGGAAACTTTTTGCTATGCTTTCATGAAACACACAATATCAATAGCAAAATGCATTATGGTAATGATCTGGAGAACAGGAGCTCTAAAAAAGCCTGCCGCACATTACATTCTATTACTTTTTTTGTTCCATTTCCCCAAACTGTTGTTATCCTGAATATTAAAACAACAGCAGTACAATGAAAAACCTTTACGTTGACAGAAGGAGATTAAATTTGTAAAAAAAACAAGGAAAGGGCAACCCGCTTATTCTCTCAAACTGCCCTCAAGGCATTATATCGGCTCTATTCACCATATACTTACTTTGTGGTCTGCAGTCTGCTCAGTGACAAATCAGAAATGGCTAGACAACCTGTCATTGCTGCGACAATGTGAAGACTGCCTCGGGCAGCAATGAAGTACTGGCCAATCCCCAAATCTGGCAGCTTTAAGAGCAGGTACAGAGTGCTGTGCGTATTAGAGATTAATAGGTTGCTGCTGAATTGGTTCTCCAGTCCAGGTTCAGTCACATCCAGTGAGCAACGTGAAGGTGATTGTTTGTGACAGGTTTTGAAAAATGGCACAGCTATCAGCTTGGTAAGACCAAAGTGAGGTGACCGCTGGTAATTAAACTCCCCAAATTCCTGTCAGGTGAATATAGAAAAAAATTCAGCAAACATTCTAATCAACCAAACAATACAAGCAAGTTAATAGAGGTTCAAGAATGCAATCTGAATGAAAGAATTTGTGTTTCTAGTGTGCAGCCTTCTGGGGCAAATTTGAAAAGCAATTCAAAAAACACAGGAAAGAAGATGCTGTAGCATTTAGCCGAGGGTGGAGGGTTCAACAGGAGGGAGCCATGAAGGAGAGGGTCTTGATGAAAGAGAATGATGAGTTAGCACGTCAGCCTGGTTAAGGATGAGAGGATTTACTCTTTCGCACAGTGGGACATCAACCACTGACAGACACACACACAATGAGACGTACACACCTGAAACCCTGCCAAGCTATTCAGCAATCAGCTCTCCCAGAGTGCTCTGACACAGCTGGAGAAAATAGAGTGGCGTAGCAGGGGTGAGCTATTTCTCTGCGGTGAACTGGCAAGTGTTTTCATCTTCCCTCATCGGCCTGTGCGCGGCGTTTAACCCAGGATCACTAGGAGGACGTGGACGGATCTAGTGCTAATGGTTGTGTGAGTGGCCAGAGCTCAAAAACCCACCTGTGAATGGAGGAAGGGCCTGCTGGGCTTACTGTATAGTGGTTTACTGAGATGCTAGATCATCTGGGTGTAAGTGAAAAAAACAACATGGCATCTGGTCCTAATGAGTTAGGTGGACAACAATAAAGTTACACATTTTTGACTGTCTCTTCATTTTTCTTTGTTTCTTACATGAAACCAGTGGCAGCCCAGAAAATAGTTAGAAAACTACCCCTAACCTGATCACTGCTGCTGAAGTGATTTTAGCCATAAAGTACACAATTTATTTGTACAAATAACAGAATGACTCCCACATTTTCTAGAGACTAGTAAGTCTAGAATTGATTGTCCCTTGATGCTATTAAAATTCACTAAACTGTGGTTGCTTATTACTGTACGTGACATTGCCTAGAACAAACCAGTGGTAATCTCTGTTTAACACAGAGGTCTCCAAAGCCTTCTCCCTATTACATATTCATAGCCCTTAATTAGCAGAGCAGAGCAGGAGTGTAATGAGCGGCCAGGGCCGGGTTGGGCCTTCTGCTCAGAAACACATTTCAACATCTGGACGCTGTATCTCTGTCTTCATTACCTTGACTACCAAGAGTCAGTTACCATGGAGCCTGCTTCTTTACATTCATCTGGTGTGAAAGGTCAAATGTATGTGGCAGTTTACATCAGCTGACAGAAATGACTGATGGTTGGTTATCCGCAAGTAAAGAAGCCACTGCAACAAAATCTCTTAAGGTGCTCCAGAGATATCGCACACAGTCTGGTGCTAATAGAAAGGCATTGCACCATGAATACGACTTATTTGAGCTTTTGGGTGGGGGTTGCAGGAGGCCTTGCACCTCATATGGTCAGAGTAATGATTGTGAGTCATTAGATGAGCTCATTTTGTAGTGTCTACCATCTAGACCTTTGGATTAATACACTGGTATGAAGCTATTGTAGATTAATGAGGAATAATTACTTTGGAACTGAGTGGGGAGCAGATGAGAGGGGAGGATGGAGGGAAAAGGGCTGCACAAAATAAATGACTAAATTGAATCTATTGCACTCAGTGTAGCCCACAGTTTTAGTCAAATTACATATTAGCTGAAAACCAGGGCATCAGGGCGCATAAATGTACAATTAGAATTAATATTTGTGATAGAATTTCATTTGGATGTGTCAGATGTCATCCAATTAGAAAAAAAACACAAAAAATCTTCCAGAGCCTTGCATGGTTGACTGATACACAAAAGCTTAAACAAGCTGCCCAGATACGCCATTTGGTAGAAGACATAAAGCTGAGATAATAGCAGTGGAAGGACATAAACCACTAGAATGCTGCGGTGTAAAGGAAGAGGGGAATAATAAGAGACAAAAAAGGGGAGAGGAAGGTGGACACTGAAGTGTCTGAGAGAGTGGATGTGACAGAGACAGACACTGCGGGTGAAATTGTATTTTCCATGATGCGCTTGAGAAAACAGAGAAATGTGGAAGCACTTTAGGGCAGCGACAGGTGCTGATTCAGATTTAATGTCCTAATATGTCAAGGTTGCTCCAAGCGCCTGACATCTCGGGGAAGACAAATCGAGAGCATCAAGGATTTGAGGGATTGATGTGAGGAAACTGATTTCCAATGAAGTTTTTGATAACCAGAAGATTGTCAACATACTAACAGTAGATGTGTTACGATTGAGACATGTATCCTTCAAGGCTCCTGACTGCTTTAAAAAACGAATACCCTGGATGATTAAAATGAAGCAAATGGTGGAGTAAAGCAATAGGTTGGTGTGTTAATGACAAGCCAGAGGACATATACAGCTGGAGCTGGATGTGTCTTGACATCTTAAAGGTCTGATTTCTGTAAGAAGCCAAACTCTAAGGCAGACATATGCTGTCAGACTCAATCAGGGCAGGACAGCCAGACGGCCAGGCTGTTAGGTTTGACGAGGCTCATCAGTGATTGGCTGACATACAGATGCCCCAGGGAGCCCAACTAGCAACTGGGGGGCAGTCTGGAAAGGAGCCAGCATGCCAAGACAAGATAGAAGATTGAGCCATATCCGCCTGTGGAGAATGTGTCAGAGCTTTCGATCATCCGTGCAACGTGAAGCAGTGCCACAGAGATACATGGCTGAGACAATCTACAGTGCATTACAATGCTACTGTGCTGACAAGAGTGATGAAGCATGAGGCAAATTTGCTTCTTTGCCAGAGTATCACTCAGAGTTATTAGCTGCATCCCAAAAGAATTTGTGCCAAATCGCGTCCAAAGTGGGTTAAAGCTCAGGTCATGAGCGATCATAACGATCTAAGCTCTCCCATCTTTCTTTTTGAAAGAGCAGCGAATTACCAGAAGATGGGAGCTTTTGATTTACTGCAGTAAAGGTACAGTAATTGCCATGACTAGTGTTTAAAAATACTACTGAGAGAGGGCCACTATTAACGTTACAGCTGATTTAGTGGTTAAAAGCAAAGCATCATAAATACCACCTGACGGATTGTGCTTTCAACAAGTGCAGTCACATTTTATGCTTTAGAAAAGCTAAATGTGAGAAGTAGAGCTTCTTGAAACAGCTATGTAATGTTTAGACAATGAACCTATGAAGAATGATGCTAAAAAAAAAAAAAAGAAGGTGGGCGACCTGCTTCACACATGGACAAGTCATCAATGCTGGCCTCTTTGTGTTTGCTTTAAAAATGACCATTCCGCTCGACTGCTGTTCTTATATATATATATATATATATATATATATATACAGACCAAGCAACACTTCAATGGCATCTATCTGTTTATTTTCCCTTCTTTTTACAGCAGTGCAGTGGGTATGGATGATAAAGCTCAGGGAGTCTCAGGTGTACCCAGGACAAAGGCTTTATGGCCATCTGCTATGGCCTGATTGTGTCAAAGCCTGGCTTTATTGACTGCAGAATGGCCTGTGAATGATACAACATTGTCTTCCAGACTGACTTTTTTTTTTTTCAAACTGCCTGTGGGAATGTTTACCCTGTTACTCCGATGCATTTGCCAGCCTTCCAAGACATTGGTGGCCCTGTGGTGATCTGGTTGTGACAGTCACAAAGTTAGTCAGAAGAAGGATTTAACAGTCAATCCGTTAGTGTGAAAGCTACTCAGCTGTGAATGCCTGCAGAAAATGGCAGCTACGCAGAGTCAAGTGTGAACCAATGCCAAAAAAAGTATAGAGAAGACTGAAATTTTCTGTTGGCCTTTGGGATGACAGTAGCAGAGGTGCCAACCACACTGGTCACAACTGAGAGCCATCAAGTTAGTGTCTACAGAAAAGTGTTGTACTTGACAGTCTTATGGCTGTCATATCAAAGAGACTAGTCGATCGCTATCCTGATGCCACTCTGCCCAGTCATAGCCTCCTTATGAGTCTGCTCACTTTCTGGGAAGAAGGGTCAACATAACTGGCATCTACTGACATTGATGTCTGAAAAGGGCTCATGTGTACCAGTATTGCTTTTTGCAATTTAGAAGAGCTGATGCTTTTACTTAGAGTGAACAATTTTACTCCACTAGTGCAGGAATGTAAACACAAGACATATCAGAGTCCACTGACGACCCATTAACATTCCCCCTCCTTTCCCTCCCCAGTCTCTTACTTCCTAAACATCTAGAGAGCACACTTTAGATTCTGCTGTCCTGCCTGTGCACTTGACACCACTTCACCAAAGTGCCACTTGCACTGCCAGAGGGCCTTGAAGGCAACATCATGTGTAATTCATCAGAGAGGACTTGGAAGATAATGCACTGTATTGTCCTGTACTGTAAAGAGAAGGAGCAGACACTTGTGGAAGCAGAACGCATCAGATCTGACAGTCATGCACGGTGTTACAGTCTTTGACAGATATGCTTATGCTGCAATCGCTCCTACTGTATGATGAGAGTAAATTAGCTAATTTGCATTAGAATCATGATACCTGGCAGTAGACGCTAGGAAGATGTGGGCTACATTTTTGTTCAGCTTAGTCACTGTTGCTCTGCAGCAATTGGCAAAATGCATCTGGATGTGCCTCCTACACTACAAGTAGTCTGCGCAGGCAGTTAGCCAGGATGCAGTGATTCATACTCAGTAAGGGCACTTCACAGCGGCGGATAGTCTCTTGAAGTGCACAAAACCACTGGAGCATAGCTATCAAGAGCAGAGCTCTGCTGCCATTTAAGAAGCTGCTTATAAAAGTCACCTGACAGCCCTATTTTTCCACTTTAAAGGATGAAAATGACACAGTATTCTTTAATTACTCTATAGAAAGGAAAATAGGTGAATAAAGGTATTGGCATCTATTACCGTCAGACAGCATTCAGTGGAGGTCATTGTTGTATTTTACTGCTGATCTCTTACTTGTGAGGCTCTCCTGTGAGTGGCCTCATCCTGCCAGCTCTGACAATAATGAGTTTGGATCCTTTTGACAAGAACCACTGAATACAAAGATGATAGAAAAGACACAGAGGTTGCCATGTGCTTCACGTCTCCCTCTATGGACTACCTTCATCCTGCTTCCATCAACACAAGTCGTGGTGTTGTTTCACCTGGTGAAAGGCTTTTAGTCACAGCTCTGTCCCTTGAATGTCCTTATGACCTCATCCCCTTCTTTACCATCAGTCCCACATGTAATGTTAGATAACTCATTTTCAGTGCAGGGCTGAAATGTCTTCAGTTAATCTGTTTCCAATAAGAGATCAGTGCCTCAAAAAGTACCATATGTCTATAGTTAGTACCCTGCATGCAAATCATTTCTCTTAAGAAAAGTGCAGAAATAGGTTTGGTTATAATACACATGAAAAGGGAAGTCTGTACTCTATACAGAACACTGTATTACCAGGAGAAATAACCATACTACGCAGATCCCATCAAGAGCATTATGGCTCTCCCTGTGAGCATAATTAGCAAAAATGAAACCTGAAATCAGTACAGACTGAAGTCCTTGAAAAGTATGTCTAGGATCCTTGAATGTGAAAAGCGAGATATCTGCATATTATAACAATCACTATAAGGCTGATAATGTTGTCTGCATTTTAAAACAAAGTTATTCCTGTAATTTAACCTTCTTCTGTGTAACCTCTGTGTCTGAGGAAGTGAAAGGAATTATCCAGGTTCCTGAAATACTACACAGCATAATGTCAGGTGGGGAGGGGACAGCTGTATGTTTACCAAGAACAAGAGGTTCAAAAATTACTATAGTAGATATTGAAGGATGAGTCAAATCTGTGATGTCACTATGAGGATGTCAGTCACCAATGATAAACATGTTTATTGTCTTTGTGGCTAAACTCGACCAAACACTGATGTTTCCTCAATTGTAACTTGTAGCTTAAAGCTTACAGTCTCATAAAAAAAACATATGAATATACATATAAATACATATAAATATGATTATTAATAATGGACAGACTGTCCCCCTTGACGTGCGTAGGTGGGTGGGGTGACCAAAAAGAGAACCACCAACTCAGAGGTTCATAGACTGCCAATACCAGCAGTGCCAAATGCAGGAAATTTGACCCTACTCTAAGTTTTACAAAATGAAATCAGTTTGAATGTAGAACACCCTCTCAGTAGTACCAAAGTAACTGCCATGCACATGCAAACCTCTGCCAGGAACCTATTCAGGTATGTAATGTATGTGGTCAGGACACCAGGTTCTGCTGCAGACATCTTGCTGTTACACTGACTGAAGAAATGAGGTTTCACATTTACATGATGTTACCAAATCAGCTGATTCTTACAGGAAGACCTTCTGACTGAAGTCTGAGCAATGTAAAGACGTGTTGATAATAGCATTGAGCTTTGCAGTAAGTCCACTTAGCAGTTCCACTTATCTTTCCCCTCTCTCTTCCTCTCTCTCCTGACTGAGATTAAACACTTCTCACAGGCTTCTCCTCCGTCGTCCTGCTCTAATGTGGTTAAGCTCTGGCTCAAGCACTTCTGTGAGCTGGATTCTGCTCAACAGAGGCACTGAAGGCACCGTAAAACACACCTCCCCCCCCCCAACCCACCGACTTCTTCTCTGTAGCACCCACATTTCGCCTACTATGCACCTATGTCCCAGCAGAGTAGAAGGAAGAAGGGCAGTAAATGGGGACATTTATCTAGTTGACATTCCTATCAGTACCCCTAGGGGGACGCATCCCAAGCCCCACACTCTCCCAGACTTCACATGAAACATTTATGTGTTTGTGTGTAGTTGGATGTGGGAGTTCGGACTTAGATCTTGTGTTTTATGTGTGAAGTCAGAGTGAGTAGATAAAAAGGAGCAAATCATCCAACTGAACTTGGCTGTGAATCTTTAAACAGACGACGTTGTTCACAGCCAGAGCGTCACAGCCTCGCCGCTCTGTGCTGTTTTAATCAATCTATTCTACAAATGATCCCATCACCCTCCCTACACTTTGTTTCTCTATAACCACACTGGGGCGCAGAGGCACAACAGAGGAAGGCAAGAGAATGCTCTTCAGTTTAATCGCTTTTGCTGGAAAATATGTTTCTTTTTTTTCTTTTTCTCAGGCTTTAAATGCTGATCACTCTCACCCTAAAAGGCAATTACACCCAGATGATCTCATCTGGATGATTAAAGACAAACAAAGTGCTCATATATTAGAAATATCACCTGGCAAATGCAGCAAATAGATGACAGCAGAGAAAGATTGAGGTTTCACCGTTTTTGGTTTTTGATGTTTTCAGCCTGTGTAATATACATTAATGGCACAAGGTTAATTAAAGGTTGAAATTATATCAATCAATATTGGGATCATGCTTTGATAAAAAAAAACTCAAATCAATAGAGCTGTTGCCACTTACGGTGTTTCAAATGATGCGGTTCAAAATATTATGTGGTTTATTAGTCTTTGCTTTATTTAAGGCTTTATTTCAGTCACACAGTGATCATCATGGTTAATTAGTTAGTAGTCAAGTACGTATAGATTCTGTATTTAAAAAGGCAAAGTTTAACCACCTTAGAATAATATATGAAGACTCTCAAAACCTAAATGTGGTGCTGACATGTGAATGCATTTCTCTAATCTTAGAGTGCATCTACAGAGACAAAGCCATTGTGTTAGTAGTCAGGAATATGTTTTTGAACTTTGGTCAAAATCTTATCTGCGACAATTCACAGAGGACAGGGACATGCCATGTGGAGGACAACTCTATCTGCTGTCCACGCCAATGCACTGCCACAACCACATCTAATTAGCATCAGCCTAAACCAGAGCAAATGGTCAGTTGTACCAAGCTGCAAGTTATACATTCTCATATGAGGCTAGAAAAAAAAAGCAGAGATGGTTTAGTGTATTCCTCTTGGCTTAGTGAATAATAGGCTAAACTGTCAAATGTAAAAATAGTTTTGTGAGGCTGACAATCAGATTATGGAGAATGCAGCATAACATACTGCAGTACAGTCGGTGGTATGGACTTAATAATAATTAATAATTGACTAAAATGCTTTGAATTACCATTGTAAGCATTACATTTTGTTTCAGATGCACACATTCTGGATACAATAACAGATGACTAATCTAAAATTGAATGCAGTGTTGCAGTGATGACAACAATCTGAGTAAGGAATAAATTATTTTTATGTCTTTTTCCAGTATGTGTTTTCTCCCAAAATAAAGGCAGAATTTCTTTACTTTTACTCTAGTGCTGGTGTTTTCTGCTGATGACTGTGAATTTGTCTGTTCTACCACGTTACAAATTCTGCTTTTGGTTCAAAGGGACGTTGAATACGCCTTGGGAATGTTACTTATTAGTGCGTTTTTTTGTTTGGATAACTCGTGAATGTTTTGAAGCAATTATGGCTCTTTATTTGATTTGAACCCTGAAGGAGCATCATGCTGGTGCTGCAGAGTTCACTTTGTGCCACTGAACAGCAACTATTTAATAAACACAAGTGCAAACAAGGAGTAGCAGAATAAAGCCACTTTTTCATGTTTTGTGACTCTTTTGAGCATTGTTTGAGCTTCTTTTCCTTTACTATTTCATTTTATAACATATTTTCCACTTATGGTGGTTTGTGCCAAATTACAGTGTTTGACTAACCACACAGTGATTGTGATGGTGGTCATATCTTTCTGGAACAACTGACCACAAGTATCTGAAAAATTTCCATGATTTCCATGCCACAATTTTTCGTACAGACCCCAGTCAGTCCCAGTCGGTCCCCAGAAGAGATCCAAAAGTCAGTGCAGTTCCTGTTTTTCCTGTCAGTTAAAGCTTTGATAGTTTAGGATCCACTATTATTGTAAAGGGTGAACATGGAGCAGTTGTCTGACTGCAGTGGTAAAGGTTTCTTTGGACAGGACATAAGAGTTCTTTAAAATTTTTTGTTGTGTGGTTGTCAAAGACAGAAAAGACTGATCAGTTTTTAGTTTTAAATAGAGACGAAATCTCCTTACTGACTTTAATTACAGCAAATTAGTTTGACTCTCTCTTCAACACCTGATCTATCTCTCCAAGGGTCCTGACTTCAAAGGCCAATAGGCTACTCCCACTTGTTAACTGTGGCCTCATGCTGGGAACACGCGCTCGCATTGCCGTGGGGCATCTCACATTAGTCAACATACAGGCCAACACCATTACCCAGCTGTCAGTGATCAAGAGCAAATGTAAAGACAATAACATAAAGGACATGGCAAAGGTGCCTTTGATGATCAGAGGGCTTGTGCTCTACATACTGTGTATCTTTTCACTGATTAGTTGGATGTTGAGCTGTGCTTTGTGGAAGAAATTTGGTTTGGATGATTTTGTGGCATTTAATATCAAATGCACATCTCTCGTACTTTTTCCCTCGTTCATGTCCCTGTGTCTCCCTTTCTTTTTTAATCTCAGCACTTTGACCTTTGACCTCTCAATAAGAAACCTGACAGGATCATCAAACGCCCACGTGTCAGAGGTGAAGCCTCATGGGAGAGGGTTTTATGCCAACATTAGGCAACCCGAAGACGAACCAATTTGTCATTGCAACTAACTCTGACAAAGGCTTGTGACTAATCAGCCACTGCTGATGTCAGGAAGCCTGCAGTTACAGACAAGTCTTGTAGATTCACTGGTGGTATTATAGTTATAAAGACCATCCTTGTTATATTACTGTAATTAAAAAAAATTTCAGTATTTATATTTAATGATGAACAACCAGACACAGTAACTGGACACAACTTCCAATCACAGCAAGGCCTCCAACTAAATTATGCATAATACTGACATATACTGTATGTAATTTGTCACTACCCATAGATGCTTTTGCTTTTGCCCCCATGACAAGAGGCATCTATTGGAAATTGCAGCCTTTTGGCAAAAGACTGCAGAAAGGCACATGGCATAAAACAATTTGTCTAAAATCTAGTTGGTCTAAAACTGGTTAGGTTTAGGCACAAAATAAGCATGTTTAGGTTTAGTAAAAGTGTCATGCTGTGCCACTAAGCATGATAGAAAGGCTTTAGAAGTGTAGGTTCTGTGCGTTTTTAATCTTGTTAGCTAAATATTTCACACCTGCTTCCAGCCTTTAAGTTGCTGTTAATGTTAAGCTAGGTTTTTCTGCTACAAGATCATGATGAATGCTAACACACACTCTTTTTTTTTCTCCATCAAATATGTCTAGTTCACAAAATGTAATAAGTTTAAAAAGCTCCTAAGAATTCCCCAACAGCAACTGATGTAGATGTTTCAGTTCATCAAACACTGTGTTGGTGGCAGCCAACATGACAGGAATTGGCACTGAAATACACACAGTCTAGCTCTACTCTTGCAGTGGATGCATTTCAGTTTGTATGTTTCACATGGCCTGAAAGAACGCAAGGCTGGAGAGCGAGAGGCAGACAGTGCTGGTTTCAGTAAGTGGGCTGCAAACAGAGAGAGAAACGAACGGTTTCCCAGGGGGCCGAGCGAGCACACTGCAGTGCCTTCACATCTCCTAATCATCTGTCACCCTCAAAGACACACACCCACACACGCAGCTTGAATACAGTACATCAGCTTATTTAGGTTTATCTGTTCTTCAGTTTGTTCAAAATAAGACGCCATCTACTTATATATGTCCTAATAAATCTTATTTATCACTCACTTCCTTTACTCTGAACATTTCCTATTGCTGTGGTTTAAATTGGTTCATCTCACACTTTTCTCAATATCCAATCCACACCTGGTATCTGTGATTGGAGTTTGCAAAATCCGAGGCTGCAACAGCTAACATGCATCACTGTGAAGGACACCTACCTCTTAATAAATAAGACAACTAGAATGGTTCTTTAATAGCTAAATGCCATACTGCAATCAATGTGTTTGCAGGTCTATAAAGCAATCCCAACTCATGGAGTAATCTTTATTGCAACCTCCTTCCTTCAGGGAGGGCATACTGCATAGTTGTGAGTGTGCAATTCACTAACCCTTACTATTAATATCTCTACTCAGCACGAAGAAACAGGAGACACCATTAAAACAGTGCTGGAAGGATCTGACCCAAAACTAGCAGGGCCACTGACGGTGGCAGGAGCCTTACAGCAGAAAAAAAAGGCATATTGTGTATATGTGTGGGGAAAATGGTGTGAAAGAAAAGCATTGTAGTGCAGTGAGATTGGTGAGGCCGCTCTTAACCACATGTCAGGGCAGTCTTGTGTGGGAAGCAAAAGGAAAGTCTCATATCGTTTATTTTGACATACAGGCCTCTGACGCAAGACTTTCCTCATTCTACCCATGCAACATTGACATTGATTTTTTTTTCTTTCTTTAAACGCTCAGTCTTTACAGTATGTGGGAAAGTATTTCTGGTACAATGGATTTTTATTTTATCAACTACTGTCATGTTTTAGATTCTCAGAGAGCACCTTGACAGCATCAGTGCTTAGACTCTGGGCATCATTACTTTTATGTCTCATTTCTCCACCTCCACATGGCCCACAAGTCAATTAGTCTGCCGTCAACAGAAGAATCTAGTCAGTACATTTCAAAATCATACATATTACTGTTCCTAAAATAACTCATTAGTGTTTTCTGATCAGCTCCTATTGTGTAGTGCAATGATCTCCCCCGAACCCACTACTGTAAAACTCTGAATGCCGCTCTTTGCATACACTGAGAGTGACCCACGAGATGTTAGTGTGTGTGGGGGGAAAAAGAGGACATCATCTGATAACACATGTGAGCCTCTTTGTGGATCATCCCTCTCCCATTAAGAGCCATGCTTCAAAGCAGTCCCCGGATCCAGGACTCATAAACAACAAGAATGTTTCTGAAATCCTAAAAAATATTTCTGTATATACCAGAATTTCCCTTTAGAGGGTTTTGTGCATGTTAATATTCCTAAGGCTTTTATAACTGATAATGTTTCCTTCATTTGGTGTCATTTAACACTACATATCATATTAGTTTTTACTACTTTACGAACGTACGTAAAACATATAAGATATGACAAGACAGAGGTGTATCCAAAACTCTATACCAAAAATAACTAGTTTGGGCATCCTATCTTGACACTATAATACCAGGGCTGCCACTTTTATCCTCCATTGCTTTCATTCTTCTCCATGTCAGTCTGTTCTTTTAACCTGAACGTTAGAAGTGGAAATGGATTTGTGAAACACAAAATCCTTCTCAAGTCTGCACTTTGTCAGTTATGAGGTTTGTCTGGCAGATCAGGACTACCAACAGCCACAGAGTCCCTCTCTGTCCTGCATAAACCTAATCTGAGTTCACCCCTTTGACGACAGGATGCAAACTTGGCTCTCCTGCGTTTAAGTCGAACTATCCATGGTCCATTCCACCAGCCCAGTCTCAGCACCCTGAGTGTGTGTATAGCCTGGAATCAGAACTGAGTCAAAACAACTCTTAAATATCAGTAACAATAGTTTCTAATACCATGAAAACAAAATGTACATTTTTTTTTACAGCTGTTTTTCTTAACCTTCCTCACAGCTACTGTGAGGTAAATACAGCATTAAAGCAACAGTAATCACTTGTCTGTAAAGTATCTTAGTTTGGTACAGTTTGTATTTTTGAGACTACTCTGGAATTAAATAAAACACTTCCTGTCTTAGCAACAAATGTTGAAAATGGATATTAATTGTGTGAAAGAACAGCCCAGTATGACGAGATATTTGGCTGCGCCAAAATGGTACACTACCAAAAACTACTACCAAAATCTACTACTACTACGAAATCTGTAGTCCTGACAACAGTCATTAATACTCCCACATTTACACAATTTACAGTTGTGGAAATGCCATAGTTTAGTTGAATTTAGGCACAATGACAACTGGATTAGGGTTAAGCACAACAAATTCAAGTCAGTTTAGGCTATAGCACCAAGTCACAAAATTCATCTAAAGGCATCTAAGGGCAGAACTATAAAGAATTATATAGAAAACTCAACAAATCCCATTTGAGCCAGCACTGTGCAACAGTGGAGAGGAAAAGCTCAGAACCAGGTTCAGAGTGGGCGGCCATCTGCCTTCACCGGTTGAAGTGAGTGAATAGGAACAGGCAACAAAAGAAGAACAACAAGAAGCAGCAGAGGAGACACTGGGTTGGGGCAGTAAGAGACAAAAGTGAAAGAAAGTGAAATAATAAAATGATTATATGAAATACTTCCTGAAATCAAACCTCTGTTGTTGACCCATCCAACCACCCCATTCTTCTACCTTTACTGACTTTTTGGCTTAATATAGCACGTACCGCTGGCATCATTCTGTCCCAGTGCTACAATCAATCACTATGGCAGACGCAAACAGCTGTGACTGTGCTGGGATTGGTCTGTAAATGATTTTTACACAACATAAGAAATTCTCATCATACACTGTATGATTAAATAATACAGTGGCAACCAAAAGAGAATAAAATAACAACAATAGTTTCTATGAAGTCTCTAGAAATATAGTATATCGTTATATATTTATATGGTCTCCCTGTGGCAACAAGAGCAGGATTCATAGCACTTGTAACTATGAATCTTAACTTGTACCTTGTACTTGTAACATAGCAGATTGCAACGTATCTAATGTTTGTCAGTTCAGATGGCTGATGGCCTGTTTCAAATTTCAGTTCAATTCAATTTAGTTTTATTTATATAGCGCCAAATCATAACAAAAGGCACTTTACACTGTAAGGTTTTAGACTTTACAGAATATAAGTACAGAACTATATAGAAAACTTCCTACTTAAAAGAAATGAGATGGTTCAGCTAATTGGATTATGCACACAGCATTCCCTCAACTTCCTTTTTATGTTCCATGTATGTTTTTAAGGAACAAATTTAGTCCAGTTTTTCTCAGTCTAAGGAGAATATGTGTGAAATTTCTCTTTCTCTACAATGAAGTGCTTTAGCGTCACCCACATTGAGTGACACTTTGTTTCCTCCCTTCACGACTCCAGGGCTTATTGTGGAGCTGTCCGTGGTGCTGAGATTTTTCCACCGGTGCCTCAATTCTGGCTCGACAACCCGCCGACACCATCTTGGCACCAATTATGCAGAAAGCATTCCAAGGTGGGCAAGCCAGTGCTGCTTTATCACCTTGCTTGCTCATTGTTGTGGAGAAAACGAAAAGCACATTTGGATTCAAATGTGCCCACGTTTGCTCGTCCTTGACGCTGATGTGCTGCCTCCGTTCACCGGCCCGCAAATGTAGGCGGTCATCTCATTTGTGTAATTGCATTTAAAAGCACACTTGCCTCCTCATTGAATGAGGAGAAATATAACGCCTGAATTTGCAGACAGCAAGCTTTTTGCTGAAGTAATAAGATAAGAGAGTTGTTGGCGCAACATCAAAAGTGACATCACCTGATAGGAGAAGATGCCTCCAGTCTGAGGGCTGTAAAATAATCAGACAGCAACAAGAGGTTAAATAGCGATGTGCAACTATATTCTCAAGAAAAACCTCCAAGATACTGAGATAAAAATATGACCAAGGTGAGAGGATTAACACAGGGGAGGATAGGATACAGAGGCAAGGCCAGGAGGGGAGGGGGGAGGTGAATTCCATCAGTGTGTGCTGTCTGAAACTGGATCTCAAAGTCTAGTGAGGCGTGACCGCCCGACTATAAGAGCATGCACGCACACACACACACACACACACACTTAGCCCCACAGTGTGCTTCTCATGTATTACATACTGTACATTTGAATTAAAAAATACCCCCATACAGCAGTACATGGTGACCTTTTCTAACCCCGAACAGAGTCAATTTCACAACACTCACCTTTTTTTTCCTAAATAATAATAGACTCGTCTACATAGTTGCATCAAACTAAGATGGAAAGAAAAGGAAATTCCATCATCTCACTCAGACATTTCTATATGCAAGTTTTTACAGTCTGTTGAAGGAAAAATGTAACATGGTGATGATATTGACTGCATTTTAAAAAATTTATAAACCTTATAGACACTTGTCATTTTTGTGGAGAAGAAACAATCATCACCAACTAAAATTCTACTTTTCCGGGACTGATAAGTCCATGAGGTTCCAGGAAATACCTTCAGAATGTAGGTGAGTGTTGTTGCCATGTTGGCAGCAGTTGCCATGTACTGAGGTGTACATGAGGTGTCTGGAAAGTTAGCATTCAAATGTATGTAAAACATTAACAAACAAAAGCTAACATTCACCAAACCCTACAACAAAATCTGCTTGAGGTACCAAGCACCACAACATCACTTTCACTGGATGCAAATGACAGACTGTATGACAACAGGAAACACGTGGGTATTAATAACATTAATAGTCTGTACTATGTGTCCTTTGTATTGGACAGGACAGATGAGTCCAACAACTAAAATCTGGACTGACAGAATCACAACATCAATCAATGCAGCAAAGTCTTCAATCACAAGCAGAGAGAAGGAGAGAGACTGTGATGTAAACTAAAAAAAATTGTCTTGAAAGAGAAAGTGGCATTTACCATCCATTTCCCTCTAATGTATGTTATCCGCAGAGCGCATTCTTTAGCCAGGATCCTCTATCACAGATGACGTGCTGTGTGTGGTGTTTAATCACCTCTGCCCTCTTTGTGGCTGATTGCTCAAAACGACTGTCCCCTCACAGTAATCTAAAGCTACCGATGGCACTGTTAACCTACACACACACACACACACACACACACGCTGACTGTCAATAAACCAATTAATGCAGCTCTGTGTGTCTCCAAGGAAACGTACAATCAGGACTACTGTGAGTATGTCAGGAGGTGAAAACCCATGTGTGTAAAATAGAAGAGTAGAGCCTGTTCATTGTTTGTGTGTGTGTTTTTATTTTATTTCATAATCAGGGAGACACCTGTAAATGTGTGAGTTTACATTAATCATGTATGCAAATTCTCGTTTGTATGTACTGTACGATACACATAAACAGTGTCTGTGTGTGTGAGTAAACCCGTGTTCACACTTCCTCTGACTGTGACTTTATGACAAGCTTAACCACTCTGTGATGGTTAAAAGTGTAATTTCACTTTATTACATGTTGTACATGTGTGTTTGTGTGCGTAGGTTTGTGACGCGAATATTTCCACCTGCGATCTGTGAGGATCAGCACAGCAGCACTGTGAGCGCATTTCAGGATCCTCTACACTGTTGTTATCAAGCGGTTACACATACTGTTTCAGTGTTGTAGCGATTATATGTGAAACACATGGTACACATACTCACAGTATATAAGCTAAGCTAATGTTGCTAACTAGTAAGTGTACTATGTACAGGTGTACTATAACTAGTACACCTTACTAGTTACAGTATTCAGGTGACTGTTCATGCTCACTCACAGCACTGGTCTTGTCATCATTCAGTTTAAAAAGTTCCCACACAGCTGACATCTTCAGCATTTTGCCTTCGCTTTAACAGCCCAGGTGAAGCACATGCATGACATTTACTGCTGTGAGTGAGAGAGATGTCAAGTGCCTAAGGTGACACGGTATATTTTATATATTTGCACATTTTAATAGTGCAATTTAAAAAATTTAACTACATAACACAAATGTTAAATGTTACAAATGAGTTAAATAAAGAACGACTTAAAGAAAATATTCAGGTATGGCCCTAGAGTCAAACAACTACAAGGTAGAAAAAAATTTATTTTAAAAAACCATCAATTTATATCACACATGATATATGAAAAAATATTGACATATTGTCTTTGCTCAAAACAAAAAACTTCTGTATGTTTTTATCTTTTTTATCTGTTTACTTTCTTTTTCAAGCACATTTAAAAAATGCACAAAAAACTGATGGACGGAAATTTGCTTATTTCACTGTCAACAGTTATTGAGTTTGTGTCTCAAAGCTGTAAATATCCAACCTTACGTCTATGTTTTTATCACACTAAATGCATTAATATGGTTTCTTTTTTTCTCCTTTGAAACCTATGATGCCAGAAAAGTTTGGTTAAAGCTGCAGATACAATATGACAGTAGCACAAAAGCAAAATTGGTGGCATAGGATTGAAAAGATAACCAGTATGGTATTTGGCTCAAGGCTTCTTCTGCAAAATTGAAGAACCCTTCTCTACCTTGAGACCATCTTGCTTACCCAAAAGAGATCATTGCATAAAAACTGTCCAAGAAGCCTGAGTGACAAATCAAGTGGCAGCTAATCAGATCAGTCCTGCTTCTTCCCCCTGCTAGGCTGCTGTTTCCAGAGCATGATGGATGCACATCTTGATTTCATTTAAAAGCTGTTTCTTCTCATTTCTCAGCAGAAAGGCGAAATAAACAATAAGCGACGCCAACTACAACACAATCAGCGCCTCTGTGTCATGTTCGATCAATAGCCTTTCAGAATTAGGAAGTGTGGAAAAAACGTTTAAGCCTGTGATGTTGCTGTAAGGCAGGCTTCAGTACCACAGGAGTGGGGTGTCAGCAATAGCTCCTAATTATGGTCCTCAGATTATGGTATTCGCTCCTTCCTGACAACCAGCTAATTTAATTGCTCCATTAGCTACGTCTCAAACATCTAAAAAGATCCTAAGCGATTTGAGACAATGTGTGATCTTTTGCTACTGTGATGATAAAGAATACGACTTAGTATTCTAAAAACAATTTTAGAAACCTGTGATAGATCCTCCTCTAGCTTCTATAATTGTAAAGTGAAAATAACTCAGTCATTTAACATATACCTGTTTCCCGATAACATGTTTCCAATCTGAAGGAGAAACGCTCCATAAAAAATCTTTTTAAGGCAATCCAGGATCTGCTATGGTTGGAAATTAGCTTAAGATCAATCAGCTGAATACCCACACACATGTATACACAGTATGACTAATCATTTCACAGCAGTCACATGCAAAGCTGGGTCCTAGAGATCAAAAAAGGTCACCCAGACTTCTTTCATCTGATTACCATTAGCATATTTAGCTTTCTATCCAGACCACATTTTACCTATTTTAGACTAAATGTAATGCAAATTCATAGGAGCACCTGCTGATTTAATCACATTTTTTCTTTGATTCATTACCACATCAGTGAAAATGTTTCCATTAGGCAATCTCTAACCCAACAGTTCTTGTTTGTCAGATCCATCTGATCTATATGACCATTACAAAACAACAACAAAAAAAGTGCTTTCTCATATAGTGTACATGTGTGTTTAGTGTTTAGTTAAAGCTAGAAAAAGTTCTTCTTCATCCAGCTGTTCAGCGTTCAGCTAGAATTACCCCACTGCGGTTGTTTCCCTCTGCTAACCAGTGACCTTGTAGTTTACATTCACGTCTGTCCAGACTCAAATTCTAATTACTTTATCCAAGTCCACCTGGCTTCCTTCACATGTTCACAAGAATTAGGACTGGATGACTGGTTGACCGTGAAGTCAATGAGATCTTGACCAATTTAATAAAATCATCACTGAATCCAACTTGACAGTTGTGCTAAATTTGAAGGACGGACGGACAGACGGCTGGACACAATGCTTCATGGCTATTGCCGGTGTGTAGGCTTAAGGGGACTCAGAGGAAGACTTGGAACTGCAGACATACAAACCGTAAACAAACTGTCCTGAAAGCATCAGGACCAGTATCATGAGTTTGTTGATCTTTAGGTGTTGGTATTGAATCCATATATAATTCTGAGAGGTCATAATAGAAAAATGTCTTCAATAATGGGTTAACTGTTGCATGTTTAACTACGGTGTTTCTGATTAGCATGTATCTCTTAATTTCCACACCAAAGCTTTCCCCCCTCTCCTACCGTCGCTCAGTACTGCAGAATGCTTACACTGATGTCTTCTTTTCCTGCATCTGTTGGCAGGGTTTTGATTTCACATCTGAGCCAGGGGCTGTACTGACAGCCTCACTCTGTCCCTGAACTTGCACAGCTCCCTGAGGACTGTCCGCCAGATTTCAAAGACAACTCCAACAAACCCTGATCTCACTGCCACTCAGGTATACACACATCCCTCTCCAAATACACACACAAACTAAAGGGTTGGGCTCCACACACAGCAACAAAGGCGCAACCTAGTGAGTACCATATGCTTGTATCAGCTGAAGTTGTGTTTGTAATTGTTCAATATTTTCCTCCTCCTGGCCTTGTAGTTACAATTTAAGTATAGAAGCATAAAACACATACACACAGAGACACTCTCTCTCCCTGAGTGCCCTCTCCATCACTCTGCCTCTCTTAGTTAGGGCTGAAGAGGCTTTTTGTAGCCTTGAAATAAGAAGCCTTTCACAGCGTGGCTGACAGAGAGCGCCCATGAGGGAGGCTGGATGGGTCTGGGCTGAGTGCAAGGTGAGAGGACCGTGGGCCGACATGCCCAGGGTGTCTGATTGGATTAGGCTGTGGTTAGGAGCGTGTTGGCGGGGGTCGCTGGGAGGTGAACTCACCAGGCTCTGGGGAGGAAGGATGTAGCAACACAGCATAGGTAGGATGTCACGGCAAGAACGGCCTGGCACACTGGCACGTAGCCAGATATGGAGAGCCTGAACACAGGGGAGGGGTTGGGTAGAATTTTTCAAGCAGCACTTGAAGGAATGGTTCAAGTTTTTTTTAAAGCTGGTATTGCTACAATAAAAAGCCTAACTCCTTATATATCTGTTACAGTAGCTTTTGGTTGCTACAGATGTCTCTTTTCAGCTTTACAGCAGCTCCGCCAGAGATGTCCCTTATACACAATCATGTGTCTTCCATATGCCACGTTTCCCCGATTTCCTCCTTACCTGTCCAATAGGTACCAGTTACTATAGCAACCTAGGAGTGCAAGTAACCTGCACTATACTCACATTACTCCACTACCTACATCTTCATTTATATGACCAGTCCTCATGAGTCTCCACACTGCATGATGGAATTACATCCCGCTAAACAACAGATGGGTTTTGCTTCTTGGTCAGGACTTCCGTCGAACATACAGTTTTGGACTTCCGTCGAACATACAGTTTTTCTATTATATTCTATACAAAAGGCGTGTAATATCTCAAAATGGAATTTTAAACGGCATGCATTGGCCCCAAATTTTATACGGCCGCAGCTTCAGGTTTATAATGAAATATTTATACCCAGGGACGGACTGGGAAAAAAAATCGGCTCAGGCATTTTGGCCCAGACCAACCTACTGGATGAACACAAAGTCTATATGATCTTGACCTTTGACCTTTAATCACACACACACACACATTTTAAACACCACCATGATATGGGTTGTGCATTAGCTTAGCTCATAAGGAGTCGGCACACCGACACGAGTCAGTGGGCGACAAATTGTCTTTGATATTTGTTCAGGCCTGTTTGGCTGAGATTTGGTTACATTGTCATTTAACAATTATAATAGTGACAATGAAAACTGTGCATTTGCATGCAACTTTTACTGTTTAAAAAATGTCTGAAGGGCACATTGGCCCATGGGAATCTTCACATTATCAAATCTGGCTCTTTAATAATAAATTTGAACACCTCTGGCATAAGACATTTCTTAATTAAAATTTCTACAGCCCCACAAAATGAGGCACAGAATAAGGGCTGTACATCTTGTCCTAATTTCTTACAGTGTACTCAGGTTCTGGGTGAAATTTGAATCACTGTGTTCATCAAAAAAAGGGTCTTTAGGACCAAGACTTAATTACAGTCCAACTCTGCAGCATATACATGTATCTAAAGCTGATGTATTTTACAGCAAGTACAACCTAAAAGTTTTAAACTATCATTGACATAATTTTCAAAAGAAATCAGAATTAGGTAGTCCCAAGATGGATGGTTTGAAAACGGATGTGTGTAGACATTGTCACCATGTTTTTAGCCATAAATGAGATTTAGCTTAAGGATTTCTACAGCAGCTGATTCTGCTAGCATGTGCTTAACATGAGTCACAACTTGAAATTGAATGAATAATATAAAAACAAATCATTAATGAGGTTTAATGTGTCACTGCCTGCGTTTTCATCTTTGATCTTTACACATCCACATCATTTCAGTGCGTGTTGCTGTCTCTGCTGTCTCTGCTGTGTCTGTTCCAGTTTCTCTCTCATCCGTGACTGGTTTTATTACAGTCTATATTCGTTCTTTCCTTCTTTGCATCACCCACCGCCTCTATGTTTAGGAGTCATCAGAGAGTTGGGTTTAGCCATTGAGGGGCAGGGACTGCCTCGTGGTCAGAGGTCAGACAAACCGGAGAATATTATGACAGCAGAGATTTACATGACAAAGTGTAGTGCTGAAGGCTTAACAGGCTGCAGATATAACACACACACACAAACCTGAACTTTGGGCTTGACATGCAATAATCTATGAAAAAGAAGTAGTCGAAGGTTAATGCTGACATCATGCTAAGGGAGGAAACCTGTTTTGTTCCATACTGACAAAGAATGGGAGCAGTTTGAAAAGTGTGGATATGGATGTCTACAGTTTAATTAGAGCAACAGTTTTGTCAGTCGTTATACCAACAATTAAACATGGCAGAGTAGTGTTAGCGTTAATGTTAATGTCCCAGCAACAGTCCCCTGCAGAGAGAAAAACGCACAGCATCTCTGTCATGGAGCGGGATTTAAATGGACTTTGAGCAAGTTAAAAAGGACAACGGGGGCTGCAACAGCAAACACGCAGAGGGACAGCACTCATCGTGATTGTCGTACGTTTTGTGTCATTTGGGCCAGCATGAATTGTAGTAATTAATTTTGACATCTGCGCTTCATGCTCGACAATGTTTGAAGAATAACACCTGAGGTGATAAACTGCTGTCATCCCTGTTGGTTTTGGTCATGAATTAATAACCTAGAAGTAATCAAAAACAGGAAATGAACACAGACGATCTGAATAAGAAAGCTAGATGGACTAGAGGGCAGTTTGTGTTCACACTCTCTCACTGGCCGTCTTGGCTCAGACCTCGGGCTGGATCTCTAACCCAGCAGGTCGGTGGGAAAAATCTCTCGGCCAAAGTCACTAGGAAGCCATCACTATTGACTGTATTTCACAATTAAAATATGTTGAGAGGGAGCTGGGCTTGGCTCAGTCAGGGGGTCTGGATGCCCGAGCTCACGTTCGTCTTTCTGTCGGCAGGGGGAGAGAAAGCATTGAGCTAAGAGGATTAGCCCAAATCCTTTCTGATTTTTCTTTTTCGCGGGTTAAAGAGGAGCCAAATCAGAGCCAAATGTCCCAGCCGGCGGCCAAATGAGCATTATGTAGTCTCTTCCTGATTGTCTGGGGTTTTGGGGCTTTTTGTTTCCCTGAAAGGCTTCATGTTCAGAGATGAAATCCATATGATACGGAGGGCCACAATAACTCCAGATCACCTCAGCCATGCAGATTAGCGCTCTAAATGAAAATACTGAGTTTCTTCAAAGTCAAATCTTTGTGATAGACAATAGTCAATTCCATCGTGTGCACTGCATGCACTGTGTAGCTGACTCTGATAAAGAGGGCAGTCTCTTTCAGTAGCAGTCCCCGTCAGCCTCCATCCACTTAGAAGTGAACAAGCTGTCCTCCCTCTTTACTTTGCCTTTCTCCCTCTTTGAAGCATTAAGGATGCTGAGAGGAGAAGAGGCATTAACCTTGATGTCTCTGAGCGTCTGCTCTCTATCCATGCAGGGTAACAGGGTTACAGAGAAACTCCTAACCACAAGAAGGGGCAGATAATAGAACAGATGAGAAGAAGTTGGTATAATGCTGCAGGGTCAAATGATACCTGACAATCTAAAGAGTGGTGAGAGGTATAAATAAGTCCCTCGGCTGCATTGTGACACCTGGAAATGTCATTCAGCAAAGAAAATGGTATTAAAAAGGGTATTACATTTAATGCTATCAGCTTTAGGGAACTTAAAAATTAACAGGCCTTTACACACTGAAAAAGTAATTGTTATACTTATTACACAAGAGGTAGTACAATAAGTAATAAGTCACATTTCTTATCTTTCTTATAATTTCAGGTGCCAAGGTGCCTTAACACAACTTGCACCTCATATATCGTCTGTAAAAAATGTGGAGGAACAGAAAGCCAAGTGGTGGCAGGCTTGTGACCAGAAGGTCATCGGGTTGATCCCCAGATGTGCAGGATATATGTAAGTGCCCAAAGTATAAGTAGAGTGGTGTACAAATACTCTAGTTGGAGGTGTGTTTTGTTGGAGGTGCCCTCAGCCCCTCAGCCGCTGCACTGGTCCTGCTCCAGTATAAGGGTTAATCCAAGAGCAGTCTACAGTGCCTGGTAGCCCTGCAGGACTTTGTACACTAACAAACAAGGCACAACTAATAATGAGGATGTGATTTGTAGTTTTCATTACAAGCAAATTATTTTTAAATTTTAAATTACTGGAGGACCAGAAAAAAATGTTGTTCCTACCAGCATATTACTCCCAGCCAAATTCAGTCATAAGTAAAAGTAAGTTTCTATTTAAAATATTCTTGCTAGTAGAGACATCTGCTTTATTTCAGAACGTCCACTCTTCCACAATTCTTGGAAATGATTGGCAAGATATGAAAATGAAAAGTTGAAAGCGAAACGTCTTAATGAGGAGGATACTTTACAGAGTCACTCCGTGGCAGATTGAAATAAAAAGTCAGACTGATTTTACAATTACTGTTTGACCTTGTTGTACCAGCTCCACTGGATATAATTCTCCAAATGGCTCTCAATCAGCGCAAGTATCTCTAATGTGCAGTTTTTCCTCGTTCAAAAGCCTCTCTCATATCAATTTAGTCAGTTGACTTTAATGGTTCATTGAGGGAGGGAGGGTTTTATCCAGAGCTGCTGCTGGAGAAAGAGAACAGGCTAATGCGGCAGACATGTGGAAATGAAGGATTGAGTGAGACAGGGCGGTTGAGAGCAGCCACTGAACGCAGAAGAGGAAGAGGAATGATGATGATGTCCCACATGCAATAATTATTATTCATATTCAATGCAATGCTGAAGCAGGGAGACACCATGTCACTTATCACTATGTCTTTTAGTCCTGAAGTGAATGAGAAAAGGAAGTGAGATGAAAAGAGCAACTCACAATCAGTCTGTGATAGAGGTTACTAAAGTGGGCCAATGCTGGTGCTGACATCATCAGCGCACACAAAGTGTTGTTTGTGATCACACCTACAGCACAGTACCACCTAGATGTACAGTAGCAGATGCTTTCCAGCACACTGATAATGGTGTGTTAAATCCAATATCCCTCAATTCTCTCTCTCTCTCTCTCTCTCACTCTCTCTCTCTCTTTCTGTCTGCAGCTCTCTCACCCAATCTGTACACAAAAAAAACACTGTGTGTAATGTATGTGTGTGTGTTACTGTAGAAGCTTTAACGCTTTTAGAGCATTCACAGCTACAAGGACGAACACTCTCACGCACACACACACACATTCACACACACATATATATATATATATATATATATATATTTACACATAAAAATAGCTTTTTTTGTGCCTACAGATACGTGTAAACACAAAGGCACGCACACATGCACATACACACAAGCTGCAAATTAACAAGCATGCGAATCCATATACAGATATACACCTACGTACAATATTTGCTATGCATAAACATGTTAAGAGATTTTCACATATACAGTACAGACAATGTGTTTGCGTACACAAAGGCACATACAATACTGGATGTTATGGGGATAAACACAATGTGAGATAAACACAGTTCCACTATATATCACTCCACACCCACACCACAGCACACATATCTTTATGTGATTCATGTGCAAACACAACCACATGTGCCTATTAAAACCCCAGAAAACCTGATGAGCTTCTCAATCACGCGTCTTTATTATTCTGTGGTTTTTGCACAAACATCACTGCACCTGGGTCAGTTTGATCAATCATTTACAGCCAGACTTCTGCAAACTCTTGGGGGGGGGGGGATCTTGAGATCCTCGCTGTCACACACGCTCATGTGGTTTGCGAGGTGGCATACCGTCTGACAGCTTGTGATTTTTGCACCTCTCACAAGTCGCACTGGTGGCAGCGAGGGAAAAACACAAGCTCCTGAACTTTCCTGACCTCCATCTTTTTAGCTACAACTACAGCTCAGCCTGGAGTTGAACCCTTTTTTCTCACACATAAACAAGTGCACTTATTTAGTATAATCCATGCAAGTCAAAACGTTCACTGTGACCCACTGTTATTCTAGTTCACTTAATCATCCTAATTTCTTTCCTCTGGTCTATATCCATCCATCGACAGTGTTCTGAATCTGTGCCTACAAACTTTTATCACCAGCTCATAAATGCAGTGAGACACAAATATCTCGAAAAGGTAGAGTTGAGTCATAGTTTCAGTGAGTCATTCTTTCATTGGGAAAGAAATCTTCAGAAGTTAGGTAACATTTGATTCATTTATAAGACACTGAAAATGTGGCGTTTAACACGATGTTTCATAAGTGTGCTCAGTTCAAAATGACATTCTTCGGAACAAGGTTTAAAGGATGTTTCATCTCAGTGCACTGTAGCCTTGAGATGAATATCAGACCTATTAATGTGAGTGTGTCACAGACAGTGGGTTTTAACCTTGAGCAAGTGTCACTCCCAGCAAGCTAAACAAAGCTACACAACTATGTCCCTTCTCCCTTCTGGGGGTACTGCTTTACAGAGGGTCAGACACTGTAGGTGTGTCATTGACAGTTACAACATTTATATAACTGCAGTCATAATAGAGGAAAACACTAACTTGTGCAAACAGCTAATGCTAATTACTATTGCTCAGTTCAACAAGCTAATGAACAAGACAGTGTTAATGTAGCTCTGTTCAACAGAGTTAGCACCACTGTAGCTTGAGTAAAAAAGTTACAGACGTTACTGTGGCTCAGTTGAGCAAGCTAACGCCACTGATGCTTAACTCAACAAATTAACTTTAATGCTACTGTAGCTCTGCTCAACAAGGCAACACAACTGTAGCTTGAATCAAGAAAGTAACTGTAACTCATTTGAAGATGCTAACACTAAAGTAGCTAAAGTAGTAGTAAACCATTAAGTTACACTGGTGTAACTTTCGTGCTATTCAACAAGGTATTACCACTGAGCTAATGCTCACATCTACATTCACAGGATAAAGTTATTGAAACTCAGTTCAACAAGCTAATGCTACTGTAGCATGTTTCACAAAGGCTTGAGTCAAAAGGCTAACACTACTGAAGCTCAATTCAACAAACTAATGCTACAATTACTCTAGTCTACAGGCTAATATTTCCTTGGTTTAACTAGGTAAGGTAACACAAAAAACCAACACATCTATCTGCTTTCTCGCAACAGAAGAAGAGTTATTGAGGTGGATAATATTCTTTGCAGGGCATGCAGAACCAGTATTGAAGAAGGGAGAAATCATAGAGAGATGATGAGGAGGCCGCCTCCTGCCGTAAGCCGAACCAAATGCGGCTTTAATTAAAACACTATTAAAAACTATCCCCTCTTGCATGCCAATGAAAAAAAGCTCCTAAGACTCTCCGATGGATTAAGGAAGCCCAAAGCTCCCTCCCTTCAGCCCAAAATCTTGTTAAGTCATTTCATACAAGGGACAGTGAGTCTTTTTTTCTCCGTGGTCGGCTTTCCATGTTGTCAGAGTCGGAGTCTTGTGGTTTAATTTGGCCAGGGAAATGGTGGGTGAAGTGAATGAACATAAGCAGTACTCACGGGTCGCTTAGACTCTCTAGGCGAAGAAAAAGCAGTCAAATATTATTAAATTTCCTGTCAGATGCAATTTTGATTTCCCACTCAGTATTAACACAGCTGACAGCATTTAAATGAATGTATTACACGTGGGATGCCTGGCCTGAGCCAGCCTTGCTGCTGTTGCTGTTGTTGTTGTTGTTGCTTGCTTGCAGTTTGGTTGTCATGGTGACCAGTAATGACCAGGCATTTCCTTGACTACAGAGACAAAGGGGGGGGTGTTTGGTAAAAGGGGAAGCTGCAGCAGCTAGGCCTCCTGGGAAACAGAGTTTGGCTCCTTTCAGCCTCTGGCCTGTTCTGCCACACTCTCCAGGCTTTCAGCCCAGACCTCACCACCAGTAGTGTGTTTGTATGAGTAGGGTGTGGGTGGGGAGCGTGTTGATGGGGGCCGGGGGTGCTGGCGAGTTTTAGAGTTTGAGCAGCCATCTTGAATAGAGGCCATATACTGTATATGTTTTATATTTTACTGAGATGGTGACTGAGTCTGACTTAGTTCCCCTCATCACTCGCCTGAGGCAACAAATTTAGCTATATGGTAGCGTGTGTTATGTGTGAGAGAGTGTGTGTCAAGGAGAGTGACAAGTGCCCCCCCGAGGGATCAGCCTCTATCAAACTCTCATACACTGGGCCACATTCACACCTCCCTGAGATGTTTTTTTTTTCACTTTCTCACTCAATAATTCTTTCTCTCTCTATGCCAAGGTCGTGGATTTTCAGCTTCTCACTCTATTATTCCGTGTCCCATCCATCCGTCTTCCTGCAGAATCCCAGGTTTCACAAGGTATGAAGGGTAAAACTCCATCTCAGGACTGCAGAGTTACAGTAAATTCAGCTGGTATATACTATAAAAATATTAGGTCTTATCAGTGCCATCCGTCTATGAAATGAATAAGTTTTAATATCACTATACGAAAAAATAATATAAACAATCTCAATTAAAATGCACCAGAAACATATTGAAATACATGACCACTTCATGTCCCTGAATCATAGTCAAGACGACTTAAATACTCATCAGATATAAGTGAGATACAAAATGATCTAACTTTAAGCTACAGCTTTCATATGCTCCAGAACATCTCTTAATATTGGAGAGGCACTGTTAAAGCTTGACTGACCCTTATGTTATTAAACTTGCCTTTATTAGCCTTAACACAAGATTATAAAACTTTTAAAAGTGGAAGCAGAATATTGTTTTTAAAAGTTATGTTTTTAAGTAATAAATTGGACATTTACTCAATTCATCAGGTGTTCGCTGTAACATCTATATTATAAGTATGTTACAATTGCTCATTACAGCTGATGTTAGCCAAATTCCAAATACTGTATTGCTGTAAAAGTGTCATTAATGAGTTAAGTGACTTCATCTGTCCTTATGCTGTTGTTTCCCTTAAGTTAAATTTAGGAGGCTTCCAGCTTGCTTCCATTGAACATAGACAATTTTATAACCAATGTATTTATAAAGATGAAGCGCAATATAAAAAGTGTTAAAGTTTTGCATACTGAAACTGTAATGTTTTAAGGCAGAACCGCAACGTTCTGGTTTGCCTGCATACTTCTTCTACAGCAGCCTGCTCAGTGCTGTTGTGGACTGGTCTACAGCGCCAACTACAGGGTTGGAGACTAAAGTTTAAGTGAGTGTGGGGCTTGCGCACATGCAAATTAATTGATTGTTGTGGACAGCGCACACTCACCTCAACAGTAAGCACAGAAGCACGGTCTAGCTTAGAACCCCTTATCCCTCATGCACAACACATTTATTAACCTTTAAACAAAATCTGTCTTTTATAGACTTTAACAAAAGGGCATCTGCAGTCAAATGTACAGTGTGCTACTGTATCAGTATCCTACTGATTGCAGGAGCCTAACCCCTCTCACAATATTACTACAACAATAGTAACACCCAGCACTTGTTTCCATTGATTGCTCTGTTTCACTTGCTGCTTGGCTAAATGTAAAATTGGCCTTCTATCAGCTAATTCTGCAGCCAGCTGGGTAGCTCGTTCTGAGCAAGGCCAGCAGCTCCAAGTGATCATGGGCAAAGGTCCCCGAGCCTCATCTTTCTGTCCTCCACCTCTGCCCTGGACCCATTCTCCATCAGCTGCTGGCTCTTTTCCTGTATAGGACATGTCACTGTTCTCCACCTCGCCAAATGAGATCATGGATCAGCTCTGCTGCCTTGGACGCGCTGTGCTCTCCCCTCTCCTGTCCTGAGGCTGTCTGCATCCAACCATGAGTAGAGTTTTGGAAATGCACCTCGAATGCCACCTCTCTGGCACAGAGAAGTGCTGGCTGGAACGATCCTCTCCCTCTGAAGCACTTTCTCAGTGAGAAGCCCAGCACACGAACTGCTCACTCCTGCAAGAGCAGGAACCAACTGTACAGACATGTGAAATGAGTCCATGTTGTGGTACAGAAAATGGATGTATGGATGGCTATGTGTAGAATGTGACTTTAGCACCCCCTGTTGTCAACCTAAACATTTCACTCAGGAAAACTGAGTATGAAATTCTAAAACAGGGCTGACCCTAGCCTTTCTGGGGCCCTAGGCAAGGGGGCCCCCATCCAAAGGGCGCTTAATGGCATTTACAGTGGAAATACAGTTTGCAGTATCGTGCTATCATCCAACGAAGTCGGGGTTTGGGTGGATTTGCATTGAAAATGTTTTTAAAGTAATAGTTTGACATTTTGTGAAATAAACATTGTTGCTTTCTTGTGAAGAGTAAAATTATAAGATCAGTATTACTATTAAACACTAATGATAAATCATAAGGAATGAGAGGATTCTTTTATTTCTGAAGAAGGCCAGGATAGAGGATGATTTCTCTTTATGCTAAGCTAAGCAAACCTGCTGTAGCAATCTTGTTATTTAACACTATAAAAATGCTATTCCTTCAAGAACCCCACATCTACACATAAAATCTCCATTCAGTATGTACCAAAGTTCACATTTTCACATCTAAACATACTTTTGTTTTCATTTCTTCAGTTCATTACTCTTTTAAGAGGCCACCACTTACCTCCTCTGCAGTCATTAATGTAGCCTGAAGTGTTACAAAAGTGACTACCTCTGCTCCCTGCATTAACAGACGTGCCTGGTCTCAGCCGCACATATCTTAATGACATCATTAACATGATAATGGCCATTGTTTTATGGTAATTATCCATGGTGTGTTATTGAAAGGCTCATTGTCCTGATGATGTTGAGCTCATAAATAAAGCAGCAATAAGACTTTATGAGGAGCTCTCTGCGGCCACTAAAGTGCTGCTGACGATGGAGAGACGGAGGCTGCCAAGTCTATTTAGTTTGCACAGTGTGGTGTGACTGTGTGTGTGTTTGTGTGTGTGTGGCTGACAAATAAGTGACCCACCCACTCAGTTCCAACTTGAGACCAGAGTCCTTAATTGCTCTCTTTAGAAGCTCTTCCTGAGCTTAACCATTATACAGCAGTTACTTCAGGCGTCCAAGGCTTTCAAAGTAAAAGTCCTGTTAATTTTATGCACACACTGCAGAAAATATAATTTTTTATATTATTTCTCGTAAATAAAAATGAGAAGTTGTTACGCTTTAGAACAACAATTTAGCTGTAAAAGAAAGTGAATGACCTACTTGGTACAGGTCTGTTCAAGATTGTCTCAGTTGTTATTGTGTGTGTATAGGTTTTAGTCTAGTTACTGCCGCTTGTTTTCATAAAGATGAAGCATGAATTGAAGTTAAAATTTACCAGAAATTCCCAGAAATTATGAAAGCTATTCAATATATTCTTATACAGTACTTCAGTGTTCAGATACGTTGCTATGCTGTTCTTTATATGATCACTAAACTCTGTAGACGGGTCATTTAAGTGAATAAAGGAGAATGTGTACACAGTGTTAAGTGACTGACAGATGGGGCCACCCTGAGGCTTGGGTGAGTCACCTGTTTCCAGTGAATACTCAGGGATGGTGGAAACTAATCAGAGCCAAAATGAGAGTAAACAAGGTTGGATTACCTAAGACATGACTCGAGTTGGCTGATAATGTTGCAAATACGAAAGCATTTTCTAACACATCAGTTAATCACAATTAAGGACATTTACATTTACATCTTCCCTCCCCTGTGGGATCAACAGGTGAAACTATGTTGCACCTGCAGGGCAACACCATGAAATCTTAATTTGAACACTGGTATTTCAACTCCATCCGTCCTCTAAATATCCCGCCACAACAAAAATCCCAACTTTCACCATGTTCTTTATTTACTTTAACTGAATTATTCATGTTCTCTCAGGATGTAATTAGGATACATTAAGAAGTTATCCCGTTGATGATGTTTAGTTATGGCTTTGGCCGGCGTTGGCAGACCAGTCTTAGTTATACAATCAGAGCCTGTCCAAACACATCGGTTGCTTTTATTAGACTAAGACAAACAGCCAGCTTGTGTCTGAGGTGCACACACACACCTGTCATTTTATTATTGAAGCAGTTTGCTGTTTTGGCAGGGGAAACATACCAACTAGGTGAAGAACTGGTGTGCAGTTGCGTGAATGTGCTGCAGGAACCAACTAGGGATTAGTACTAGTTTCCTTTTGTTCGTAATTTACATACAAATACACCGGGGACAGCAAAGGTTTTATTTGTGTGTGTGTGTGTGTGTGAGTGTGTTTAGGCCTGTGCGTACTTCCAACTAACTTCTCCCCAAGCAGCCTCTGATCTTCCAAAACAAGCTTTTTTTTTTTTACTGATGAAGCCAGGAAAGTTTGGCTTTGCTTTGACACGCCATGTTAGCATGTGTTCTTCTTTACCCACAATCTCCACATTTCCTGTTTAAGTGAGAGGAAACATTTATTTCTTCATGTAGAATTTAAGTAGGTGACATTCAACAGACAGAACAGTCATAAATAAGGACAAAAAGTAATAAAGAAGTATCACCTAATGACAACAGATAGCTGCTGTGTTGACAAGATAATTTTCCTGTCTCTTATCTATAAGAATGTGACATGTTGTTTTATTAAAGTGCAATTAACATTTCACATTCTCATCCAAACCTCAGATTCCACCTTTTACCTCTGTCTTGCATCTCTCTCCCCTTCTTCTTTCTGTGCTCCTCTGCAGAGGCACAGTGTAGTATTAAAACAGGTGACATGAGGTGAAAACATCAATTAATGTTCACTTATGAAAGATTATTATTCTGCTCAACTCAACTCTTCTTCTCACATTTTCGCTCTATTCTTTTTAACGGGTGGTTGTTTCAGTCCATCTGTTCTACCTTTGAGTTTTTATTCTTTTTTTTAGGTTTCACTATTCCTTTTCTTTTTATCTTACCCTTATCTCTCTTTTTTCTCTTTTAAAAAGTTGGGTATTTTGGTTTCCACATGAACTTACTGGGTGTGGCGGTGGTAAAACTGGACTAGAATTGAGTACTAGCATTTCAATTTACTGTATAAATGCAGGTAAAGACGTTTTGCCCCCATGTGATGCCGTTTTACATGCACAAATTAAACTAAATCCAATAGGTAAAGTTTGATTTATGCTTCTGCATTGCATCTACATGTAGCCTACACCATAGGTAGCATGTACAATGGACCCTACACCACAGCCTGACGTGCACCTCCCCAGAAATATACATAATTTGTGTATTGTGGCATCAGTGCATTGTGAATGGTGCAATCTGTGACACTGTGGTGGTCTTGCAAACAATGTCATCCCACATCTCCTCTATTTATTGCATTCTGCAAAAATAACTCAACAGCTTTACTTTACTTTTACTTTACTTTAGTTCATTTGGCAGACGCTTTTATCCAAAGCGACTTACAAGGAGACACAAGCAAA
>JAUYWH010000010.1:14782609-14822773 GCA_034779795.1 Ctenopoma multispine | reverse complement strand
TCTGTGAAGAAGGTGGCAAAGTCTTCAGCTGAGAGGGAGGTAGAGGGGGGAGGTGGGGGAGGGTTTAGGAGGCGGTTGAAGGTGGAAAAGAGTTTGCGGGTGTCGGTGCAGTTATTTACCTTTTCCTGAAAGTATGCAATTTTTGCATTGCTGACAGCAGCAGAGAAAGAAGTTAGGAGAGATTTATACTCGCCAAGGACAACCGGGCACTTTGATTTCTTCCATTTCCTCTCAGCTATTCTAAGGTGGGTTCTATGGCGGCGAACCTCATCAGAGATCCATGGAGAGGGCGGAGCTGCAGGTGTCGGCTTAGATGTGAGCGGGCAGAGTCTATCAAGACACGAAGTAAGTGCATAACAGAGCATAACAGCTCCTACATGATCTGCTGAGTTTCAGACACCATTGTTTCTGAAAAAAACTCACCATAGTGGCGAAGAAGGTCAACAACTGCACAGTGTCACTACACCAGAACACAAATTATTAACTTATAATTAAGTACAAATGTTGTTACACAATGGAGTTGGACACTTGTGTAGATTGAACTTAGATTAAAGGAAGAAGGGTAGAAGAAGCTTCACCCACGTCCAACCAATCACAACAGTGTCTTCAATTACAGAAGACAACCGTAACCGTAGCACCTCAATGATTGATAATTTGTCTTGGTGGGCGGATTGAGTCAAAGTATTGATAGTATCGATACCAAGTTGGTATCATTATCGGATCAATACCAGCATAATGGTATCAATATTATACACTGCTCAAAAAAATTAAGGGAAAACAAAAATAAGACATCTTAGATCTGAATGACTGAAATATTCTAATTAAATACTTTTTTTACATAGTTGAATGTGCTGACAACAAAATCACACAAAAATTATCAATGGAAATCAAATGCATCAACCCATGGAGGTCTGGATTTGGAGTCACACTCAAAATGAGGCACAGTAGTGTGTGTGGCCTCCATGTGCCGGTATGACCTCCCTACAACGCCTGTGCATGGAGACAGGGTTGGAAACAGCAAGAACAAGAGAACAGCAGTTACAAAATAAATGGAAAGAAGAGGAGAGAAATCCCTCAGAGAGACCCCCATGAAATTTACCACTAACCAGCATCAGTCCTACAACTTCACTTTCAAAATTATTCAATTCTAGTACAAACAGAAACTGTATTTTTAGGGGGGGTGCATTTTGTCAAAACATTTTGCCTTGAAATGCACTCTCCTACAGAAATAATTCATTACAAGCACCAACTGTGATTGTTTCTAGGATCAAGAGAGCTATCTTGGATCTAAATACACTTAATGTAACACTGGTGTTTTTCTGTGTTTTATGCATTTGATCGTGTTTTTAAAGCGATTTAATGTGACAGTTTAATTTGTTTACTTATTGCGGCTTGGTTCAAGAGAGATATCCTGGATCTGGATGTTAATTTGACACTGGTGTTTTTCTTTGTACCAATTTTGTGAGTTTAGTTGAGTTTTTACAGTGATTTAATGTTTTTAAAGCGATTTAAACATTTTTACTTTTATATGACAAGGGTTCATTTTCCGGCAGGCTGTCCTTATAAAGGTAATAGTATCGGAACGGTATCAGTGATACTGGCCCTGTATTTACTTGGTATTGGATCGACACGGTGGTGTAGTGGTTAACATTGTCGCCTCACAGCTTGCACAGGTAGAACTCCGGGGTTGACTGGGTGCATTTCTGTGTTTGCATGTTCTCCCCATGTCTGCGTGGGTTCTCTCCGGGTACTCCGGGTTCCTCCCACCAAAGACGTGCATGTCAGGTTAATTGGTGACTCTAAATTGTTCATAGGTGTGATTGTGAGCGTGCATGGTTGTTTGTCTGTATATGTCGACCCTGCAACAGACTGGCGACCTGTCCAGGGTGTACCCCGCCGAGTGCCTGTAAAATCTGTGTCCCACACAGGCGGCAGGGTAAAGGCATCTTTGGCATTCCATATGTGCCAGCTGAAGCTTGTGAAATGATTGGACCTGAGACAACTTAAAAGTACCTTAAAGCAAGAAACAAAGTAATGTACAATGTTAGTGAAGTAAAATTAAATACAGTTTCATACAGTGGCATACTTGGTACCCATGAATGAGCTAAACAAAGCACTGCAAAACCCAACATGTTGTCTTGATTTTGTTGGCAGTATACTTTTAGCTTCACTTTCTAAGAAAACAACAAAACTAGTGAACTAGCATCTTATTCATTTCAAGTTCAGGACTCGCATGCAACAAATATTAATATTCCAAGCCCACCCACATCATATTTATTTTGAAGAGCTGTCAAGTCCCGACTAAACTACAAATACTACAAGTTACACAACTATTCCTGCAGCACTGGTGTTAATCCAAGAGTCAGTATGTCCTTTTGGAAAGTAGCTTTTAGCAAGGGCATGAAATTGAGATAAAGATAAAAAGAGGAAATTTAAAGAGGAGGAACCTAGTGTGTGTGTGTGTGTGTGTGTGTGTGTGTGTGTGTGTGTGTGTGTGTGTGTGTGAACAAGACAGAGGTAAATAGTTGGACAGCCCCTCCAGCTATGAACTCTTTGCCAACTATTGTTTACTGTGTGTATACTTTCACAGTTTAGTCAGAAGCAATTCCAAAAGAAACTCTTTCTCTTTCCCTCCAGCTCTGTGCAGTTGTGGATCTGTGTTCCTACTTGCAGGAAAAACGCTTGAGAAAATGGGAAACATCTTCCAGATGGCTGGGCACACAGCCCCATTCAGCAGCCGTGTGAAAACGATCTGACTCATGCGTGTACAGATACATGCCAGAAAACACTCCTAAACATGGTGAACATACAGTATATCTGTACTGCAGACCACTCACTGTCTCCTGCTCCTCTCCACCTCCTAAGAGAATAATGTCTGTAATCATGGTCCTACTGGACAGTGCACAACTTCTATTTCAAACTTTTAGATGTTACTGTCCTTCAAACTGTTGTTTTATGAACCAATCAATAGCTACTCTTCATACCAGCAGTGATATGGGGCTACAGGGCTTTGTATCTATTTGTGCTGATGAAAGATTCTACTTTAAGTTAGAATTACTGCCTTACAGTCAAGTTGCAGTTTATGTGTGTATTTTTCCAGACTCATACTTTGTAATGTAATTAAAGTCCCATCAGACAAGCTTTAAACCTTTGTTCCCAAAACATTTTTAATCAGTTCATCATTGACTCCAAGTTGACAGTTTTGCCAAATTTTAGGGAATACTCTCCAAGCGTTCCTTAGATATCGCGTTCACAAGAATTGGATGGTCACACAGTTGGACGGGTGGACAACTAGAAAACATAACGTTTCTGACCTTGGCTGTTGCTGGAGCGAGGCATGAAAAGTATGGATTGATTTTAAATAATTTTACCGAATCACACTTCAATTATGTCTTCACAGACCCCAGTACATTACAGAATAAATGTAATGATTCACTACTAGAAGGCGACAGATGTAGGCACAGCAAGTGAACCTCCGCTAGTAAAATTACAGATAAATAAACTGATACACTGGTAGCAGGTTGTATATCCTGTTTTGCCCTGTTTGTAGTGATTGTAGGAAACATAGAGGAGGAGATGGAGACGTGAACAGGCTTCTGCTCTACCCAAACACAATACATTATCCATCACTAAAGCAGCTCATTGATTTCTTCATTCTACCTGCGATTTTCTTCCTTGGTAGATTTCCCCACAACAAGTTTTCAGGCTATCTTCAGTTAGGGCTGCACTTTCTATATGTTCCTGTAAGGCCTCACCGACTTCTATACACATGCTTAACATCCTTTTTAAAATGGTTCTAACCTGCACTATGTCAGGACCTTGAGTTTAGAGGGACAGACACTACTCTATAAAGCCCCTGTGTTTAGACTCATTGCCTGACATCTAAGGTAGCAAACATAGATCTGTTGGGTACTTTCGGTCTCTTTCTCTCTCTGTCTCTCTCTCACTCCAGCCTGTGAAATATGGACAAGTGAAGCGATGAGGTGGGGAAGGTAGAGTGTGTAGGGATGAAGGAAGGGCAGTGCTTTTACCTCGATTAAGTATTTACAGCAGCCCATACCATCTGGGCCGAGTGAGTAACAGTGCAACAGCGAACAGATGGAATTGACCTGAGAGGGAAGTAAATGAGTGGAAGTGAAGAGTGGATGAGGTGAAGAGGGAAAGCAGAGTGGAAATGAAACATGCTGTCTTGATTAAGCCAAAAGCGGCGCATGTTTCTACTTTGTGGTTCTCTCTCCTTCCTGGTTTAGTTTGGGGAAATGTGATCTAGACGCCAGGGAAGGCTAATCATCAACACGGAGGAATGACTGCATGTGTGTTAGCGTCTGTGCGCACACCCACACCAGAAATAAACTGATTAAAGAGGCATCAAAGTGGGGCGTGAGCTGTAGCATCAGTGGTACCAAGCAGCAAATAAGCCTCAAGGCAACAGATTTCAAACAGTCAAAAAATAATACGAAAGATGCAGGATCATCTGGAGCATCGAGTCACTGCAGCAATCTCACTGTGACGTCACCAAACTGTTGTTTCTTATTTTCATGTGCTTTTACAGGCTTTTACTAAAGCCTCCTTTTTGTTTCTGTTTCTTCTCTTCAGCAGATGAAATCCATGTTCCACAAGCAGCCGTGCAAGCCCAATCCATCGTACGACCTCCACAGGGCTTCTCAGATGAGCTCTTTTTGGATCATGAGCAGATCCTTCTTCTACATTCTTCTACACTGGCCTTGACAGCACTTTGGTAGGGGTTCATCTTGGTCGCAGCAGGATATAAAATGTTGTTCGAGTTTTTTTGTGACTCACCTCTGTACTTTCTGGGTTGGTTGTAATTCCAATTCTTCCACCAATTCTTGGTGGTTGTTCGTTATGTTGGATGTTTTCTTCGCCAGTGTATCGCCAGTGTTTTCACCCTGCCCCGGCTTGGTTTGTCCTCTTTTCTGAGGTTCTAACTGGCTTGCTTCTCCCTCACTCACAGCTCTCTGGTTTCCATGTACATTTATCCATACTTAAGGGGAAATCCACCAACTGTACAAAACTCAATACTGTATGTTTACAGGTGGGTGGGGACACTACTGCTTATGTGAAGTGGCCCCAGAAGGAGCTACAGAAAGCCAGAAAATGTCCTCAAGATATGAACCAGCATCAATCTGGTCTGAAGTTTGAAAAATAAAAAAAATTAAGGCAGCGTGGAATTAGACGGAAGTTAAATTACATCACCTTGCACTGTGGGTATTGTATAAACAAGCACAAGAATGTGATTTCATTTTCCCCACAGGAACAAGCAAAGCTTTCCCTTCCTATACGGTCACTTATCATCTGCCTGATTGTTCTGCTTCTTGAATGCTGCTTTGGAGAGAAGCTTTGTTTCAAACAGAGAAGGCAGAAATTGTTTTGATGCTGACAGAGCGGAGAGAAGTGGAACAGATGAGAAAAAAAGAGAGAAGGGAGGAGAGCATGTGGATTTTGAAGAGCTGATGTGTCTATCTGAAGTTTGATGCCCCATCCTGTTGCACTTAAACAATTCAATTCAACAAGCCTCTTCTCATTCCCTCCACTATCTTCCCTGCCTATGTTTTCTCTTGTCCTCTTTTCGTTTGACTGATGTCTTATAGATACACACATTCCCACAGATGCACAAAAACTTACAAGAACATGTTTTCATATTATTATAACCTATTTTCCCTCTATATTTAGCAGTTGGACAATTACATTTCACTCACTAACTAAATGAAAAGGATGCTCCACTATATGACCTTTTAGGCAAATTAATTTAGCAAATGTCCTTTTGGGGTTTAAATGGCCCGTAAAACAGGATTTAAGTTCTCATATATATCCTCAAATTCCACTGGAATTCAGGATATTTTCTGGTAATCTGATCAAAATCAATTCCATCCATCAAATCACAAACGGATGTCGCTGGTATGCCTGATATCTGAAACTCCATGTATCATCTAAAAATAAGAATCGCTTCCACAGAGGAGTCAAAGCTGAAAAACATGAAGTGCACATCTGCTCCTTTCAGTCTGATGATCAAAAAGGTTTACTCAGTATTTCATGTCTCGACTTGAGTCTTAAGATGAAATCTGTCAGTCTGCAGTCAGTGTTTGGTAATGCAGTGGCAAATCCTCACTTCTCTACCTAATCTATAAACACCTCTTCTTCTGTTTACTCTGATGCTGAATCTGATCTGTATTTAACACCAACATCTACACTAGTCAACAGAGAGACAATCAGGTTAGACTTATTCTTATTTAAGTGTCCTTTAGTAGCTTGTAAACTTGATGCAGGTCTTATCTTCAGCCTTAAACTCTTCGCTAACAGCTGTTTTCAGTCAAGTACCAGATTCCTCTATGGTACAATGTAAAAGGAGAGTCTAAAACAAGCTGGTTACCAGCGCTCTCAGCGATGCTCTCATTACTTCATTAGAAATAAAACAGTAGACGTCTCACTACGCTTTGAACAAAGCACTTGTTGCATCTAAAAAAACGATTTCCCAGGAAGAAACTGGACATTGCTTCAGAAATTACTAGTTACATTTATGAAACTAAAATGTGACACCAGGTAAGTGTAGACCACCAGGTGGATGCCACTATGCAGTCAAAACAGCTAAACAGGCTTTTTCCTTTAAACATTGTCAAACAACCTTAATATTTTACTGATGGTAAAAAGTAGTTGGTGGTAACTGGGCTCTGGTGAAGATGTACTTCTGTTCTGTTGTGTTGAGGTGGTTTGTTTTACGTATGTGCCAGACATGCAGACATGAATCTGTCTTGCTCTGCAGGAGGTACACAGCAGCAAAGCCAGCTCTTCAGTTATAATAAATGAGCAGGCCATTGTATCTGTTTGTGTCATTAAACTAATCAATTATTAACAAGAGTTGATTTGTACTGCAAAAATTTCTTGTAACACTCTCATTTTCACTAATATAATTTGGTGGTAGCACAGAGGACAATTGTGTCTTTCCTTTGTCCGCAGAGAAGTTAATTGCAATCTTACTTTGATTGTTCTGAAGTCTCACTATTTTCTGTGTTGTAGCTACAACACACACTAACAGCATATCTCCTCTTACTTAAGGGGTCTAAACCTCATTGCTGTAATTCACCTTAGATAAAGGAAAATACAACAGCACCACTGCTGCTGCTGCTGACCAGAGGCCAAACAAGCTGAGGCTTCCATTACTAGGGAAAAAAAAGAAAGATGACCTGTGGCTAAAGGGCAGTTCTGCAGCTTGACGTGAATAAATCAGGTCAGGTAAATTTTCTTATATTTTCACTTGTGTATTTCAGACAAGCTTTAAGGTAGTGCGTGAGTTGCCACTCACTTTTTCCCTCTCTCCGCTCACACAGAAATTCATTTTTAGGAGACAACTGTCCAGGCAGGTTTGGACCTCTTTGATCAGCCATGTTATAGCACGGGACCTTGGGCCAGCCATAACACACTGAAAGACAGACATGCTGGAGAAATAAGCAGAAATAATAAAAGGGCCTGGAAAACGGAAAAAACACTCTCCACAGATCACTGACGAAAACTGTGGTTATGGTTGTAGTTAGAAAGTCTGAGCTGCTACAGTTTTTATTGACTGACCTCCTTTTCCAGTACCTACAGTGCTACCTACAAAATGGGCTGTTTGGACTGAATCCACCAAGGCCTCAGACAGATCTGGTGTTACACTGTGAAGACGCCCATTGTGTGCTTTGCTTACTGACACAAGGCGAGCTTTTATAGACTGCCACTGATCAGAAAGGGCCTCAGTTCATTAACTCAGCTGCCCTGAAAACTTTTTCTCCTCTCTGTACTGTTCACTTTGCCCCTGTGCGGAACCTGGCATCTTGATCTACGCCACCTGACAGGGCAAGACGGCACCCCTATTCATCTTTCCCCTTCTCCCTCATTTGATCCTGCAGCCCGGGGACTTCAAAGCCTATAGGAGCCAGAGGATTGTGGCCGTCCACTCACGCCGCCAAGCTGACAGCTACAAGGAGCTGAGATACACCCCACACATAATACCTACCAAGCTGTGGTCCGAGTCTCTTGGAAACATGCTAATTTCATGGTAATTTCAGTTTTTTTTGGACAATGATGCCAACAGGCAGGTGGCCAGCTTCTTCTGTCTCTGCCAATTTAGGTTCAATTCTGATTAAATTCGACCATTTTCTGTGTATTTCTTTCTCCTTTCTCAAGTAGGCTGGCCAGTGGTGAATATGGAGGATTATTCATACACTGCAACAATTAAAACATCAACAGGGGCAGGATAAAAATATGTACATTATTCATATCTGTCCTCCAGGGAGACAGGCAGGCAGCGCTAATGAGAGGCTGAAGCTTTGAAGTCATGGAGCCCTCAGTGAGGTGAATGGCATGAATTAGGAACCACCATCAGACACGTTTTGCTCTGTGTGAATGTCTTCTAGAGGGCTAATTTTAGCGAGGGTTATGAGCCCTGCCTTGTCTATTTTCTAAGTTTTTATAAGAACATTTGGATATAATTAAGTTCCCCCCACCCCATCATCTATGGGAAGGTCAGGCTCAGCTACATAGCAGCACCACAGGAGCTGGCAGGCAGCTGATGCAGAATAAAGAGGAAATTAATATTCAATGTACAGTATGTACGACTTCAACGCACTACAGTTGTCGTGCAGAGTGGTAGGGATGCTTTTGTTGTGCTTTTTCTGCTGCTCAAACGTGACAGATGTGTGAAGTGTTTTTGGCAAGTAGCAGCTTTGCTAAACAAACAAGGCTCTATGAGCCAGACTTGACCCCTTTTCCCTGGTTCTGCTGGTGCCCATCCCCCTGCCCTGTGACATGCTGATATGCTATTTATCCAAACAGATGCCCACTCTGGCCTCGCAACGCCGCTCTCCGGTAACCCACTTTACTTGTAGCTGCCTGCTGATGTTTTGACCGTTTGTTCGCTCGCTATCACTTTTGTCTCCTTGAAGAAGCACAGCAGAGAGATAACCGAGACCCGCGTTGACCTCGCTGATAAAGGGAAGCCACTTAGTGACATGACATAAAGACATCCAGCAAGAGAAAACATGGTGTAAAAGTATGGCTTACCTCCACAGCGAGCTCTCCAGCACTTTGGTAGAGTCAGCGTGGTAGTACTTGGTCAGGATCAGGATGACCTGCAAGAGAGGTGGAGAAGAGAGTTACATTTAGGCCTAAACCACAGCTGAGGAAAAGAACTGAGTAGTGAATGAAACCAGGGCCGAAGCAGTGTTATTCAAAAGCCTGGGGTCATAAGCCCAAGCGGCCACCCACTGGTCAAAGTGGTTTTAAAGAGCCGTGCATTAGATAAAACCCTTTCAGAATAATAATTTTTGTTGTGAATTCTTTGACTACAAAAATGATTTTTGTCCCACATTGTCAGAGTGAGTAACACATTTGTTTTTAGTAATTTTTTTAAAGCTGCACAGAGAGTTATCACCCAACTCCACACTGTTAATATATATAATCATTTGTTAATATTTCCATAAAGTTCTATCTCAAAGACTTTTTTGTACTCATTTTAAAAAGCATTTTAAAAAATTCAATGCACCATTCTTTTAAAGTTTTAAAGAATCGAACGAACAAACACTTGACTTGAGGGGTGGTTTTAATCAATACTTTTACGCTATGCTACTTATAAATGAGGCCAATGTTTGACCGAGATTCAAATGAATTACTCCTCTGCATTTATAGTTCAAACAGAATGAACAGTGGGGAAACTCCATCTGCACTGCTGTTGATTTTTCTTCTGAGTTTCGGTTGAGGGTCCTTGAAGAAACTATTACCCTGAACAAATAAGTCTTGTTTGCCACTTTGGTTCAAGAGAGAGTTCACACAGTGCTCCTCTCCGTGTTCCTCCTAACCTCTACTGTGCGAGCAAAATTATAAATTTATCAAATACACACTTTTCTTAGGGCGATTTAACAGTGAAACACCATTTTAAGTCAAGATACAATGTGATTACAATGTTAAAAAAACAAACAAAACAAATAAATTGTAGAGATGCATTATTCATAGGACCAAGATGTCTTGGTCTCAGGCACAATCCCCATATGGGTACACTGGATCAGAGACTGTCTTTCATATTTCTGAGAACTCCTGTTCTTGACAGCAAGGTCTGCAGGGATTTGCGTTGCCATGGTAAGAGTGCCAGCGGGTCAGGCAGCACAATGGGGCATAAAGGTGTGATTGACAGGCTGGGTTGGAGTTCTAGGTAGTGTATTGAGTGGAAAAACTGGGGCCAGCCTTCAGGCAGAGGGGAGATGACTGGCCAAGGGATCCTGCCTGGAGGAAGCTGCTGACAGCAGGCTATGCTAAAGGTGGCTGCTCCCAGGGTGTCGAGCTGTAGACTCTGTTTAATATGGACACTTGATACATCTTAATGTGGAAAGCAATGTGGTGATACCAAATGGTTATGGCTTGTATTTCTTGAAATCAATGTGATTGGGAAAACTGTTTTTACAGTTTTTTACAGTATAGGTGACCTGTGGGAATATAAAAGGTAGTTCCAGAGGTAAAAATGTGGTTGATTTCTTTGACAAAATAGGATGAAAAATATTCAGATTTTTTCTAAACTGACTTAATAGGATACCTGGCTGCAGGCCAAATATGTTTTCATCCTGTCAGAATATTTAGTCTACCACACCCTCTGGAATAAAATAGTACCCAGAGTTTTCATATGGTTCTCTTGTGACTGGTTGTGGACCCACTGTAGCTTCCAGTTGCAGTTAGTATTCAAAAGGAAACCCTACAAAGTTTTTATGAGACCTTCCACAGAGGAGACCCTGGTCTTCATAAGAGTTTTTTTCTGCACAAAATTAAGCACTACAGCTGGGGAACAACAGAATGAGCTTGGAGAGCTCTAGGCCAATTTCCACAACACATACTGCCATCAAAGCCACTCAGCAGAGTCTCGAGGCACTTAGCTCAAAGCAACCCAGACTCTGGAGCAGCAACCCGGGTGGAGCTTGGCTTCTTACGATGTTTATGGAGTCCAGAAAACCGGAACAAAAGACATTTCCCCCGAGCAGCAGCCCGCTTTCCTGGGCTGATTACAAATTCCGTAATAGCTCCAACAGATGCAGTGACAGGCAACAAGCTGTTTTTTACACTTCTGTCAGAAAAACTTTCTTGGCTGATGAGGAATTAGACAGCAACCATATATGAATCTTCAAGCAAGCTGCTGTGTCAGGCTCTCTGAGTCATACAGCATGCATCAAGTGTTCCCCGATTGGTTGCTGGCCTCACTGTGACTCACTGGTGTCTCTGGAAACAGGCTGCCCGCCTCTGCACAGCTGTCCTTCTCCTAATGAGATACTGGTGCAGAGCTTGACACTTTTACCATGCAGCCAGGAAGGCAAAGTAATGGCACTGGTCCCTTGACGACATACAGATTAGATCTATGCTGAACATTCATGCCTCCTCAAGCCAATCTTTTCACAGCTTGAGTTTAAGCTTGAAAATGTAAGACTTAGTTTTTAAAGCTGCACTAACTGCTTATTGTTTTTTTGGTTAGCAAGAAACTGCCAAGTTACACACTCAATAAATGCAATTTGGAATTATGTCTCTGGCAAATACAAATCAATTCATCTTTGTCCCAGTAGAGTAAAATATCTGGTTCTGGTAAATTACTTTATTAATCAGTTAGTTGCTATATAAGTTCACCTGTGCTTTCTCATTAAAAATATTCGCATACTATGGCTGAAACCAAGGTTAATAAAAGCAGAGTTTCTGTGACAGAGAATAAGTTTCATGACAGTTTAACAAAAACAATGCCCTAAAAGAGGCTAAAGGGTTCTGTAGAGCTGTGTGAAGCCGTGTGAAGCTGTGTGATTTCCTTGGTTAATCAATGAATCCTCTGAGTACCTGGAACAAGAGAATGTTTTGTTTTTGCTTTTTCTAAGATAAAGCAAATCAAATTATCAGAAACAGCTGCTGATCGATTTATCAACTGTTTTAGTTAGTGAGAGGAAGTGGAATAGCTATACATATACATAGGCACATCACCTAATTGTCGTGTTCAGCCAGCCTTTGCATTATGTTGCATCAATACACAAAGAGCATGCACCGTGTCCCAGTGCTGCGTTCAGAAAGCAGCTCCTCATAAAAATGTAATACTCCACAGCCTCTAACAGCTTGCATCCTTCCTCTGACACAAAACACATTTGGCCTCCTGGTTACAAGTAAAGCCCTGTCTACAATATAAATCTAAAATTATAGCTTTCTAAATGTGGCACACATCAAATTGCATCCTGGGTTTTGTACATGAAAAGGAGAAGGAAAAGAAAAGAAACAGTGCCTCTTAAGTCCACCAGCCCCGTGAGATTGAGGTACACATCGTTCATCCAAATGACATTGCCAATAAAATATTCTGTCTCTCTCTTGCCAATAAAATATTCTGCATCTTGAGTCGGTCTTCAAGGCCTAAGTTCTACGCAATTGGAAAATGATTTTTCTTTTGGGATGAAGTGGACAGGGCAAGGATGTATTCAGCCATCAATCAGTACTGGCAGGAGGCAGAGTGAGCGTTTATTTGGCACCAGTGAACCTAGCCACATTGACAAAACTGCTGAACATCACAGAAGCCAGATTCCTCTGTTGCCTCTGGTGTACAGAGCAGTGCGTTAAGACTAGGACTTGGCAGCTTGTACTTACAACTCACAGGACTAAAGGACAAAATTGGCACAGGCTGAGAATCTAAGCAGAGTGGTAAGAAAACAGTCCCAGTAATGCCATTCCAGTCAGTTGTAATTTAAAACAAATAAATCACAAGCATATTAAGCATCAACAAGTATTGGAAAACATGTCAAGATAAAGTGAACAAAGTCTGGGAGCGAGTTTTATTCATGAAACTTCCAGTGTCTTCTTGATTTATGTAACACATTGTAAGGAAGCTTGTGATGAACTCTGTGACCTAATCAACCTGTCATAGAGGAAATATTGGGCCGTTGTAACTATCCTTCTAAAACCGCAACCACATAATCAGCCACTGTGGGTTTCTTGTTTGTAAGCTGGCGCACAATGAGCTTAATGGCTTTTATTGGGGAAAAGTCAACACGGTGGTCAGGACCCCTGGATGACTCCACACAAGAACGACAAGAGACCCCATTGACAGTCAAGCTTGTAGCGGAATTGACCATGAACTCCAGCTTGACAATCACTGTCTGTTCAGCGATGTTCCGAGTGCTATCAGTCAGCTATTTAGGAAAAGACAGAGGGAGAAAACATTAAAAGAAGAAAAAGAGGCTCTGGAGTAAGAATGCACTCATTCATTTTTAAAGTGAAAACAGTAAAGTACAAGTACTCCATCGATGTGTGTGACACCCCGGTCTCAAACCCCTCAGGGGCACTTTTTCCAGAAACAGACCACACACACATAAAGAATTCATTACAGTCTGGAATAAAGGGAGGAACCAATTTTTGTCTCTTTTTTTAAGATGATGTTCAATTTCTATTCTTCTGGCACGAAACTAAATTCCACAGTGATTAAATTTGGGGAATGACTTTGTGCTGACACTTTGACGCCATCCCCGTCTCTCTCACTTTCTCTCTCTCTCACAAACACAAATGTGGAGACATGTGCATGAACATTTTCAATTTGCTGCAGGAACACTGATTTAAACCTCATTCCGTTAAAATTATTTTCGGGGGATCGTGGCTTTACTTGAAACAGTAGAGTAGAGAATCAGACAAGAGGTGTGAGGGTCAGAAATGGAGAAAGACAACATGTAACAAAGGCTGCAACAACATAAAGTACATCCTTTAGCTTATTAAGGATATCTGTTGTAATACCGTAATCTGGGGCATAAACACAAAAAAAATTAAATGTAATGCAGTAGGGGTGTATGAAGTATAGTGATATTATATCTTGTGGTACAAAATCACAATTTAAAGATTCATTGCAGACAGCGCTTTAGTTTGTGTTGTGTTTAAACACCCAACTACTAGATGGCAGTGCTGAAACAGTATTTGTTTGTTTGCTTTTTGGCTCTGAATTTGATCGTTGATTTCATAACCCCTTTCACTCCTACCAATGACATCCTTGACAAGTGATCCACGAGCTGACCATTACAACATCTATCTCCATGTTAAAACTGTATACAGTGCAAAGATGGCTCCTGCACTCTCTTTTGGGTCCATTCGTCCTCCCCTGTGACTATGTCTGCATCGGGGGGGATGCAGAACTGGGGAGGACATGTGAGTCGAAGGGGGTTCAAATTCACAGTATTCTAATATATTGCAATATCTTGAAGTATTGTGATATGTATTCTATTGCCAGATTATTGCCAATAGACAGTCCTACAACACAGTCAACACAGTTCACCATTCTGATCTTTACCATACATTTTAGCTTAACCACAATAAACAGCATGGCTATAACCAGAGCCGTCTCTTAGGATAGACAAACTAAGCGGTCGCGAAGGGCGCCACTTGCTCGAGGTGGGGCAGCTGCAAGCAAGTTGCTTGCAAATAGGGTCAGCTGCAGGTTTTTGAGGTTGTTTTCTAATGTGTAGTTACTTATTTGGGCTTTGTTCCATGAACCCCTCATGATTCTCTACACAATAAAGTATAATACAGCAGACGAACAGACCTGATGGTGAACATTTTTTAAAAGTTTCTATGTCTATTGCAAGATCTGGCAACACGGATCACAACTAGATAATAATTTTTATCATGCTGAACACATCGAGTATCTGTCTGCTGCAGCCACATGTTTTACTTGTACTGTACAGGTAAATCTATTCTACATCTGTTCTGGACAGATGCACTGAGAAAATATTTGTATATATTTAGTATATTTTAGAAAATATTTAGTATTCAGATTGTGGGAGCAGGGCTTTCTAAATATTAAAATTTAATTAATTTAGGGTTAGTGTTATGGGGGCACAGGGTTAGGGTTCGGGGAGCACCAAACCATAATCTCGCCTAGGGCACCAAAATGGCTAGAGCCGGCTCTGGCTATAACTATGTTCCTAAGTCCTTAAGGGCATGTAAATGTTATTCTGTTGCCTTGTAGTGATGACAAATTAGATGTTTAGCTCTTACAGAACCAACACTTCATTTCTATCCATTCTGTTCTGTTCCCTCAACCTTGCAATGAGGGCTCTGTTAGAATTAAAAGTAGAAGATAAATGTTTAAAAGCACAGTTTAACCTAAAAATGGAGGTAAATGAAATTTTGTTTGTGAAGCACACTTTCAGGCGGAGCTACGTTCTGCCACAAATGACCTTTCAGTGACATTTCAATGGCTGTAAATTTCTCTACATCCCTGCCCTTGCTCGCTCAGACACACACATGCTCGCATAAAATAAAGTGCTTCATTCATCCAAATAGTTTCCCATTACGCCCCTCCTTCCCGCTGAATGGCTGCGCTAATGGGTCGGGATACCAGCCGCCACTGAGTAGTCACATCTGGTTGAAGTCGTTTTTGCGTTGGACCTTGACCACACTCTTTATCTGAGGTTAGCCAGTGACCCACAAACTTGTTACCATTTTAACAGTAGTTTGAGACTGCCACCATTCATTAAACTGCTCAGGCGGAGAAGAGGGGAGCGCAATTACACGGGACTTTGCGTCTGCTTTTCTTATTTTCTGTCCACACAAAAGGCATGTGCTAACCTTACATAGTTTAAATAGTCCGAACACTCGGGTGGAATAAGAGCACTTCTGGATAGCAGACAAATTCTGGTAGGTAGTAGGAAAATGAGCTGCGTTTCAATAATTGCTACAATATAAAAATAAATAGTAGCTTGCCTACTTAAAATCATTTCAAGCTAAAACTTCTCACTCTTCGAGATAATTACCCATTTTTAGTCGTCACTCAGCCTCTTTTACTGAATGTCTACATCTACTCAATGTCTTTTGTTGTCTCCATCTCGTCTTTGTGAGCTTGACGCTTCTTTCAGTCTCTGTGGTGTTCTTATTCTTTTCAAGCTACATCTATTCTCCCATGAATATCTGAGCAACTGTTATAATTGGGCTCTGATCAAATTGGCGGCCTGTTTTCGAAGGAACCGTTAGGGGTGGTGATGTTCACACAATTGCGTGTGCATCCTCCCCTGATTCTCTTTAATCATGAGGTGCATCCACAACAAGCTATCTTTGGTAACACACATTATTGTAATTCCCTTGCAAACCCAAACGCACATTTCAACATGTATTCAGAAACAATAAACATTTATCCATGAAAATATATATTCCTGTGCATAGAAGATTCTGCCCATGGTGACTCAAGTAGACTGACTGATGCTCAATCCGACAACTAATTGGACCAACAGGACTGAAGGAGCTGAGTTCCTTAGATGTGTGATAATCCACTGCTGTGAGCCCGATGCCTTTGGGACTGAGAAGAAGCACAGAGGGGGTGAGAGAAGAGGCGATAAAGAGAGATATGGGATATAGTGGGAGAGATAAAAGGAAAATGGCTAGAGACCGAGAGACAAAGAAATGAGCTGAAAAGAGAAAGGAGTTTGGATGGATAAGATGAAGGGAGGACCCAGCATGAAACAAAAGACAGAGGAATTATTGTTCAGGAACGATGAAAGAAAAAGGCTGGAGATGGATAGAGAAGGGGAACAAGAGAGTGAGGCAGTAGAAATAAAATAGGACAGGGTGGCTGTGTTTAGGCTGCAATGGGCACAGTAATCGATGAAGCCGAGGGATTAAGATGAGCCTTCTGACCCTCAGATCTGTCCATCGATTTGAACGAGTTACCAGGGATGAGGCAATGGGGTTCGACGGGGGCCAATGGGGACCAAGAACCTAACTTAACCCAGCTCAAAGTAATAAGAGCTGGTCTTCAAGGGAAAACCTGATGAGGTTCACGACCTTACCTAGACGTGTACTGTAATTCCCCAAAGCAGGCAGAAACACACGCAGGAGGCTCGATGCATTTGTCAGGCCTTTACTAAGGTGAGACTCAGTGGAATCTAAGCATCCAGTCATGTCTACTGTGTTTTCTGTAGCCTGAACCACTGCGCAAAGGTTTCTTTGTTGAATTTTGCATTCACTGCAGAGTTACAAGTAGAAAAGACTCTCATGTTCTTTTGTATAGTTTCTGTAGCCTGACACACTATAATGGTAAAAACTCTGAAGGCTGTGCTACAGAAAAGTCAGATCTAATTCCTGTCTCTGGAACATGAGCTGCTGTAAGCTTCATGGACATGACTGGTCTGTTAAGAAACCATGAAGAAACAATTACTGAAATCATATCGTGTTTTCCGCAGACTAGGGACTAGTCAGAAATGACTAAAAGATTTTGAGCATTTTATCAATTAATTCATTTATGAGGATTTTTTTTTTAAGAATAAAAAAATACCTACTTGTGCAATATAACAAGTACTGAATACAATCCAACAAGATGTTGAAATGTGCCCAAACCTTTACTTTAACAGCTCTTACTTTACACTTGCATTAAACTATTATATAGTTATTGATATATGATTATTTGGCCGCTTGCTCTCCTTTTGCTCTGTCTCAGTCTCAACCAACCAAGGACAATATGTTGTAGTTTTATCCGCCTGCTGTTTGGTTCTGGACAGTTAGTAGTATCACAGCTTTTTTCACTGAAAACAGCTGCCTGCTGGGGAACAACACTGCTGAGAGCTGTGAGCATGAACCCAAAGAATACAGTTGTGGACTGAGACCAAAACTATGTGTTAAAAGATCAGAGAAGAGCAGAGAAAAACTGCAGAGTTGACTGATAATTATCTGTGTTTGTCACTACAACAACGCCTTTTATCTGTAGCCATTTGATGAATATATGTTTCTCATCTACCCTTTATCTACTCTTCTCACTAGTGTAGATTTCATTGATTTTTCAACCTGGACATTCTGCTACTTTCCAGTTATTTGTGGGTTAGATTAAATAGCTTTCGCTAGATCAAAACATAAAATGCTGTGTCCCACATTATAGACACAAAAGATCCTGACTTGAGAGGGCATAGAATGAGAAATCCAATTTCTATAAACAGCTCCTGCATTGCATCTGAAGTGTTCTGTAGTCAACAAATGATAGTGTAAACTTAACAAATCTACAGTGCACAAGCCTCAGTGAATACAACATTCATTGGTAATAGTCTGATGGTACAAACGTGCAGTTTCGAATAACATGGGCGACTAGATAATCACTGACTGGGGTAAACTGTTCCTTTAATCTTGAAAGTACATTACCACCATATGCTCCCTGATGTGCTGAAAAGACTCGGAAAGCATCAGAAAGCACTTGCCTTTGAACACAGAAACCGTGATGATCTGTGATGTTTCTATCTCTTTCATGCAGGCTGTTGCACAATGAAACGCCGATGTCTCTGCTGACGAACAGACACTGGCGGTGCCTCAGCTCAAAGTCAGAATTACAAGAAGACAGACTAAGTAGGCGGATAAGTGGCTGGGGATGCCTCTCCTGCTTTCAGGTGGACAGATGTTGAATAGTGCTCCTAAAGCTCTAATAAAATCTTTCCAGACAGGAATATTAGAGGGAGAAAATAAACACTGGTGAGAAAAGCACAGGTGGAACTATGATAACAGTAAGAGACCACCTGTGTGAAGCGCATTGTGTGCTGTGCATGAAACTGCATTCCATCTGGTTTCACCATGACATCATTCTTTAACATTTCTCTCCACAAACAGAAAAATAACAAATAAGCATATTTTTTCCTTTCTTTATCGTCCTCTACGTACCAGCCGCGACGCATACATCCTTCGTGGAATTAAAGCATGGTAACAATTTCCCCTTCTTCTTCTTCTCTCTCAAGCTGAGGCTGCAAATTGGCACATCAAGCGCATCACTGATAACAGATGTTGTTGCTCGCACATGAAAAAGACCTCATGTTTCAGATTTTATCCTCTTAGCAAAATTGAAGAGGCACATTTTATTGGCAAATTAGACATTTTTAATCAATCAAATTAAGGGAGGTAATACTTGACTGCCAAAGACATGGTCTAGAAAAACAACAGTACTGACATGTTGATTAGAACAGACAGATAGATAATATAAAATACTACGTACGTATGTAAAATACTACTAGTATTTATTTTTCTTCTGCGAAGTTGATGCTGCAGATGCCAAGATATCCAAACTTTCTGATGTCTGGTACTGTGGGCACCAAGCGTCAGGCCCTACATTTCCCATAATGCAACTCAACTTATTTTCATAAAACCCTTCCTGGCTGACTGACAACCACAAGCTTCGACCTCCATGACTGAAGCATGATGTCTCAACTCAACATTTGCCTACTAGCTTTCCTTGAAAACTGAGAAAACACCACGTGCTGATAAAGTTAAAAGCTCCGGAGAAATTCGGTCTGTAGATGTCAGAAAAAAGAATTTAAAGGTGCAAGTGAGGTTTGTTCTTCTAAACAATCATCATTTCTGCTTGATTAGTGGGTAGTAGTTTACAGAATCTTATATATTAGGCTGATAGTGACCAATGCCCCAGGGGGCATCATGTTCTGGTTTCACAGATGTAACAGTGAGTAGACACAATTCAGTGTTGATTTTAATCTTTATTATGGTATTTGTTGACAAATCATCAGATTTATCCTTTACGAATGACCTTCAGACGACATCACCAGGGGTTATGTTGTCTGAGCCGATGAATCTCCCCATCATCAGACAGGCTGAATAGCACCCCCCAAACTGGTAAAGTGATGTTTTATTTGTACATTTGGCAGATGTTATACATTTAATTAATCATCATCGGGTAACTTTCAACACGCATTGGCATGCAGGTGTGTCTCCTTCGTGTCTGTCCTGGCTACCTTTACTGTCATGCCCGCACGGACAGAAGCTCCTGTCCTGGCTCAGGCTTCATCCCCTTCAGTGGATACAGCTGCTCACCACAGCTGAACAGCTGTTGCCTCAGCATTATCATAATCCCATCCTTCTCCCTCTGTCTCTCCCCTTCCTGCTCCTGTGCTTCCTGATGCTTTTCTGCCAATTTTTTGGTATTCTTGCTTTGTCATACGTGCCCATTGCCAGCTTTCTTGTTCATCTCCACCCTTGTTCCCCACCTCATACCAGACACACTTTGTATCCTACGCTCAGCTAAAACCACACGTCATTAACAAATTAAAAAGAAGCTATTAACTATCGAGCGATTCTTGAGATTGTTTTGTTAATGGGAGTTAAATACGACTTAAGTGGAGCAGAGTGTAACAAGTATTCAGTGGAACATTAAACACAGTGGAAATGCTCTCAGGGTCTAATTTGGGCAAATGTATTTGGGGAGCAGCACTAATTACACAAAGGAGATACATTTTCCCTGTACATTGTTATATGTAGTATGTTCTCTCCGTTGCCAAAGAGTGAGATTCAAGCACAGTTTATCTTATGTGTTGTGTGAAAGTGGAAAGAAAAAGAAAGAGCAGTTATCTGCCTTGTGCTTGTTATTTAGCATATTTCTAGTTCAGCTGGCTCGCGAGCACACTGCAGGCCATTACTGTGACATTTTTCCACCTTGTCATGAGCTCGTGTTAATGCTATTTCACACAGGGCGCTGTTTACCCACCTGGAAACGAACAGGGTTATTACAGTATCACCATTCTAAGCCAGAAGGAAGGGTTATGGGAATTATAAAAGTGAATACTGGCTTATCAACGTAAACAGTTTGCTGCCAAAAAGCACAATTTGAATAAAGTAAATCACAATGAACCATTCGTTCTATCGCAAATATCCTCCACACTGTTCACCAGGTTTACACCAATCATCAGATATGAAGTTGCAGTTTGACTGATTACAGATTGATTGTAGACGAGGTCAATAGCAGCTGCTGATGGGGAACACTTAACCTGAATTGATTCCAATTACACATTTGCATTGGATTTCAGTCCAATCACTTTAGAAGTATGCTAATTACTGTATGTTTATCAGTACTACCTGCAGCAGTAGTGAGTGAAGCAGGGAAGCTGTGCATGTAGTCATAGCAATGATACTGCAATAGTGCTAGCTCCCCGGGCACTGCTCCCCCCCCATGGGGGATAGACTAAAGAGAAGTCAGCAGTCCCCTGGACAAGAGCCTCTGTATGAAGTGAGTGTTAATAATATCTGGTTTGAAAGTCACAGAGCTAAGTTAAAAGGCACAACATGGACAAAGACACACAAAGCAGCCCAAAAAGACACAAAATGCACAATCTGACACACATCTGTTAAAAAAAAAAAAAACTGAAATATACCTGAAATGTGACCATATGAACGCTGAACCAAACAAATTACACCACAACATAGGATGACCCCAAAAAGACAAACAATGACCAATAAAAAATCTTGCTTGTATCTGTGTTACTAAAGCACTTAATTTATACCAGTGAGAGTTGTGGCATCAATAGTAGTAAAAACAAAGTTAAGACCCCAACACTTGAGAAGGGCACCTTTGATTAATTAGGCAGGAGCTTGAGCCCCCAGGGCCCACCTCCTCTGCACGTGCCTGTTAGATGCCAAAAACGGTGCCAGCCACTTGACTTTAGAAGTTTATAAACTGTTTTCTTTACCTTATTCTGAGGTAGACAAGGTCTGAATTAATGTTTTAAACAATCTAAACAGCTTTATATTTGTTTTACATGAATGGAAATTATGGTAGCGTGTATATACTGCTGTCCAGTAGTGCCAGGAGTGTGTGTGCCTGTGTGTTCAGGTTCTTGTAAGAAGAAGGGGTGCTGGGGCCCATGTACAGTACTATTATTGCTTGTGAATCTTTATCAGACATTGCATGAAAAGTGATTATGGGACCAAGATATTGACTACAATCAGTCCAATCACAAAAATATTTGCCTTATCCTAAAAGCCCAGTCTCCAGTGTCCAGTCCAACAGGCCGAGCGCCGAGAGCAGAGGGCTGTGTAAATACATTAGGACTAACACGCCTGGTGCAACCAAACGGAGCATTAACACGCCTAATTGAGTTTGGTGCTTTTTGGCTGTGATGCTTCATTACCTGTCAGCTGAAGCAAGACACGCTGTCTCTACACTGAGCCCCTCTTCCCTGCATGAGATCATCCCGTCTCTCCTACGTCGTCTCTTTTGGGAGGAACATTAATTGGGGTTAGCAGGGGTTGTGACAATATAATAATAAACTCATTGTCTCTTCCTGCCTGTCGGTGTCTGTATCTGTACCTCGCACATGCTTCATTTAAAATGCCTGTGTCGCTTTTTCAAAAAATCTTTATTGGGGTGTGAATGTGGAGTAGCTTCAATGCTGCAGCTCCGTTCTTACCAGAAGACAGAATGGAGGTGTTTTTTAAAGTTAGGAAAAAGTTTTAACTGTGTCGCTGTGAGCTGACTAATCACACGGCAGAGTGGTTTGGGGGGTTTTCACGCTGCATTGCTGACAGCTTACAGCAACAGCAAAATAAAACCCGGGAAGAAGTAGGCCCTGTTGTAGATGTTCCTCTGAAGGAAGCTGTGCTCTGCAGCTGATTTTTTAAGCGTTCGTGAGATGTACCTAAGGACAGTTTGCTGATAATGCCGGCTCCCGTCGTTATGTCATTATGAAAACAAACTCTCTTTTCATTATCAGCACAAAATGCAGTTGAGGCAGCGCTTTCTGTAGCAAGTGAGAGAAATGGAAAAGTGTTAACATGTTCCCACTTTTGTTTTTTTGTTTATTTGCTTCTTCTGCTTGTTTGGCTTTACTTTTGCTTACATCGAGTACATTCTCTAAATGCTGAATAAGTGCTGAGGAGTCCTGGTCAGATCCTTATAATCGGGACAATATAAGACACCTTCCATCTTTAGACTGAAGCTCACAGTCTCACAAAGAAAAGCCCTTTATGGTAAGATGTGTGTGCTTTCAGCTGTCAGGTCAACCTTCTTAAAAGAGGTTGTATTTAGCCACAGACCCACACTCTGGCCACTGTCACAAGCCATCAGCACCTTGTTGCTATTAATCTAACCTCTCACGCGCGTCCACAGGCACACACACACACGCACACACACTTTCCATCCAACCTCCAGCCCCATGCATCTCCATCTCCCTCACGGAAAAGACCCTGAGCTCCTGTCCTCTCCTTTAATGCCCCGTCACACTTTGTTTAGCCTCTAAGGAGGAAGAGGAATGGAGTGTGATTCAGCACATACATTACAGCAGCACGCAAACACACCTGTCAGTACTGTAGGCTTGTGCGCACACACACACACACACACAATTGAAGTCAGAAGTTGTTAGTGCTGCTGTAAGCACTCTGAGAAACTCTTCAGACAACTCTCACAGTTTTTAGGTTCTCCCTCCTTGCTCCATGTTCCATCTCTTTGTATATTCCTATTCAGGCCAAGGCCACGCAGCTATAGAATGAGGTCAGAGCAAGTGTTAAAGTCTAAACAAGTGGAAACACCCAGGGTGCTTCACCCATTGAGGGACACAAATGTACTTTGACACATGGCTGATTTGCGCTGTCCGTCAAACCAGAGTGAAAACAGGCCCCGAGCAGTGACTGAAAGGTCTTTCAAACATCGCAACCTTTGTTCCTAGGCCAAGTGTGTGAGGTAAGCAAGGTGCTGCATCATTAAGCAAGCTGTATAGAGGTAGGCTGGAAACAAAGCCATGGGCCAGGAGCTGATGTAAGATGTTGAATATTCTGCACCCAGAAGGAACACGCAGGTTTATGTTGGCAGCAGCAGAGTGCCATCCATACAGGGCAAACCTTTGACTGCAGGTACACTTCACATCCTGCAGTTAATTCAATTACAATCCAGCATTCATAACTAGGCCATTAAATAACTTTAAAGACTTTTTCTTGATTTTGTAACAAAACTCTTCCTGGAGCAGACCTGTATGGAGTTTTGTCCTTACTGTAAAATGTTCTACCCGGGAGGGATGGGTTCCAACCATAGAACTCCAATGCCAGTCATGGATGTATTATAAGAACTGGATCCTGAATTAAAACATTTATTCCTATGAAATAAATCCTCAGCGTTGCCAAGCCTCAAACATTACTCGGCTGATCCCCATGCATCTGCATTTCTGATCTGAATATTTGCGCTGACGACTTTCTCCAGTCGAGCCACATGAACACGGGGATAAAACTGGGCTGATCGATCAAATTCTAGTACTAAATAGGATAGTTATAATTCATGGAGTTTATTAAATTTCTAAATATATTATTGCCTTTTTAATAAATGTTTATGGGAAATTTTATAGTCTTTTCTATGTAGGAATGCAAAGCCAATGAGTAGCACAATCAGGTTATTGTGTTTTGTTGAACACTACATCATAAGCAAAGTCGGCCTTTCTCATGTAGTCAAGCCAGAGCCGAGGTAAAACTATCGAGGCTGCTGAAAACAGAAACTGGAATTCAGCACAGACACACAAAAACACACAACTACTCCCACACACACAGTAACAAGATATTCCAACTGCATTCTACACATGTCATGTGGCTCACACTGGTTCCTGCACACAAACCACATGGCGGCATGACAGTACGACAACTTCAAATCCTGCACAAGGCGAGAGGTGAACAGCAGATGCTCGCACTCTCTCACTGGTGCGGGAAATGTCAGCAGTGCAGATGGCAGAGGGTTTTTTTATTTCACAGCGTCCGGTTGCGACCTGTCCCCGCGGTATGGCGTGCGACTTCTCATCCATAAACATGGTGGTAGGCTGCTGATGTCGTGGTCGGCCTGGCAGACTGCAGGAGAGGCGGCAAGCTACTGTAGAGGCCTTTAGTTATTCACTGCAGGGTCGTTCTTTGTTTGGAAGCGAAGCAGATGTGGAATGTAATAAAAAATGGAAAATACCTCAACTGATTCAAAATTGCCCTTCATTTAGCGACAGCTCTTGTAAATACATTCTTTATTGCCTGAAATTGCCTTTTTTTCCATCTTTGATTATAGTGTCTGCTTTTTCACTTTTGTCTGTTTTTGGAAGAGACACACCTGGAGTAAAAATATTCAAGGACGACTTTGAGCACACAGACATTTCCTTTCCTTTCTTTAGCGTCTCTTTGTTCTCACAGAGACTGGGAGAGGGAGACACTGCTGTGCACATGCAGGCACATGAATATACATACAGTAGACTGACATGGTGAAGCTGGCTCATGCATACTGTCGGATGTAATATACCAGAAGGTCTCGAGATATCACTTTATATCACTGTTATTTGCATGATAAAATGACACCCTGTCTATATGATGTATTGAATAATCACCCTAACTCACGATAGCCTGTCTGTATCATTTAAAATATCAGTGCAGCCATATTGACATTCTGTATGCCACGTCTTCTATTTAAACTCTAATTTGGCACCATGCTAAATGCTCTCAAGGTACACTGACGGTCTGAGGGCTATTAGCCGCTGATGCCGACAGAGGAATTTAATACACTAACTGTTACAGATATAATGAAGTAAGGGGAGAAGGACTGAACAAGGATGCGGTGATACAACAAAGACACTCTTCGAGGTTGGCTGTTTCATCATTAGCCTCGGACTGTGATGCCAGCATGTAGTTGAGTATTAACATAAAGTATGTAGTGCAGCAGAAACCTGTCCAATGTCAAGGTAGTCTCTTTTTTTCTGTTGCTTTGGTGCAGAAAATGTCCTGATTTTTTATGCAAAGCGCTTTTACAACTTTTTGCCTTTATTTAATACTCTATATTATTTAAAAACTACTACTCTACTATATTTAAAAAAATGTGCAGACACTGCAAGCTGATCCAAAATTTACCCAAACCATTTAGTTCACATGGACAGAACATCGTTACTCACAGACATCGCCGAAATCTAGTCCCTGAAGTCTGTTGGTCAATAAATCGAGAGCACAGAATTACTAAATGTGTCATACAAGTGTGTTCCTCTCTGGCAGCTCAAATAAAGCCTCAGACAACTCAGAATTCTGAAAAGAAAATCTCACGGGTGAAGTGTGCGCATTTGCACCCAGCTGTACAGCTGTCTGCCTTCTGCACGTCACAGAGAACCAACTTCAATCAATGTAGCGACATTATTACCGATGATTAAACAGAGTCATGTGATAATTGTTTCTGTGTCTAAATGATGTAGAATAAATGGTAAAAAATAAAAAGGAACGAGTCGATTGTTGCCCAATGTAGCGGAGTAAGAGTAGCGTTAATTCTTCACAATACAACTCAAGTAAAAGCTAAATGTGTGGTGTAGTAAAGCTACTCCTAAAAGTATTTTATTTCAAGAAGTTACTTAAGTAAATGTAATGGAGTCATGATGGTGGTACTTTTTTTTAACTGTACCATACATGTCATGTGTGGATAAAGCATAAATTAGAAATGTGGCCAATGTGTTCACCAGAATTAAAACATTGGCAAGAAATATAATCAAGTTTTGTTTTTTGTAATTTTAGTTTTTTTGAAACAAACATCAAAACTGCAGTCAGGTCCTTTACTCTTCCCTCTGTGTACATATGGGGATTTTTCTAGAGGACAGCTTCAAGCACACATGGCCTCCATCACCACAGGGCTAGATCCCAAAGTAATTCAACAGCAAAATTTGTGACAAGCTATTTGTGTACATGGTACACATCTTTATACGTGTGAGATCAAATCAAGGACAGTGGAGGAGATTACAGAGTGAATGCAAACATTTTATCTGCTGTGAACACTGTGTCCCTGTAACATGTCAGTCAAGTACAATAAGTTCACTACATGAAAAAGAATATTTGATTACTATAACAAAGGCTTGTGTCTGCATATGATGACAGCGAGAGAGAGACAATAATGTGGAGATGATGGGAACAAAGGAGGAAACAGTGGGATAAAGAAAAGGGGACATTGAAGATACAACTTCCAAAAAAAATGGCCAGACAGAAAAACTGAATATGTGAAATAAATATGTTGTTATTGCTTAGTTTTTTTGAAAACGCACTAATGTCAAAGCCCTGAGAAACAAATAGAAACCATTACATGTTATAATATCCTATCTTTTATCTTGATGTGTTGGTGAACATGTGCTTTGCTTTCATGCCAATAAAACACAGCATATTGATGTGAAATTGAATCGACAGAAGCAGAAACTGCAACACATAGGAAGTAAAATGGTGAACAGCCAGAGGAGCAAATGAAAAGTGACTCAGAGAGACAGTAACAAGACAGGACATGAATGACAGTGGCCACATTCACAAATGCACAGTTTGATATAAAGCCTTGTTTCTACTGTGGCTTTTCAAATGTGTCACTTTAGCTTCTCTGTAGCAAAGCTGAGTGAAAGATGGACACTCAGAGCGACGACATTAAACAGCATGTGCTCCGACTTCGCCTCAACAATGTGTGCAGCCAAACCACCACCTCAGCAGAATACAAAAGAGCTTTCCCATGACTCTTTCTAGAAAGCACGTGGTTTGTAACCCAGTGTCATGCCGCCAGCCGGACCCCAGCCGGACCCCAGCCGGACCCCAGCCGGACCCCAGCCGGACCCCAGCCGGCTGGTTACCTGCCACAACATGCAGGGGTCCCGGTCAGGTTGAGGTGGTGCCCCCTGCCTGCTGAGAGCAGCTTCAACTGCTCTCCATCCTCAACCTACCACCGCCCACCCCCGCCACAGCACACACAGTAGCTCTGGGTTAAATAAACCCACGGTGGTAAAAAGAAAAGTGTTGAGATATGATACAAGACGTTTGTGTGATGCATCTGAGGGTTTGTGCATGGTGCCAAATGACTGCACAGCGGTTGAATTATAAAATAAAGTTAGAAGTTCTAAACGCTGGAAAGTTACCATGGTAGCAAACATTTTATCCTCTTCAAAATCATCCTGAGATATTCAGCAAAATTACGATATTCACATTTTAATTTCATCCAGCAAGAATGTGCTTTTACCCATATTTCGTTTTGTAGGGTTTTTTCAAAAAGACCAAATACAAACACATAATTTGTCTAGTATGTTACACTGTTACACTGAAAACTTCGCAATTAGAAGTCATTACAAAATAAATATCTCTTTTTTTGTCAAATTTGAGAGTGAGATTCAACTTTTTGGCTCGACAACCCTGCATTTCTTTCCAGAGCCCTTTGTGTTTCGACTCCCACTGCTTCAACACAGTAGCCTCACTGAAATTAATAAGGAGTGTGTGTTTTTTAAGGCTGGATAATGTCCAACTGGTCCAACTGGACTGTAACAACACAAAACTTCTTCTGTTTAACTTAAATTTTAGTACGTCATGTCCTGTGAAACTTGATCACAGAAAACACATTGGGTATAAAAGCTTCAAGAAGTGGGACAGCACTTCAGTGTTATGCCACACTCAAAATGTCAAAGATGACTGACACCTTACAAGAGGAGCCGTATCGGAGACAAGGTGAATAAAAATGTCCAGACTCTGACATAATAAACTGTCAAGCAAGTAATAATAATAATGCTCAAAACCAAAACTCACATAAAATCTTACATAAACCTGTATGGACACAGATTGTGCAACATGAATCTGAAAGCATGTGTGAAATATGTTTCCATATGGGACACACACACAACAGACACACACTGCTGTGTCATTTGATCTCACCATGTTTGCCTCTGTTAGAGCATCTGCCAAAGTACTTTCTCACACATTCTTGTTAGGTTGCATAAGTGATGATTTATGTGTACAGAGCGTTAGCTGAAAATAACCTTTGTAACTACTGACTGCTACCACCCAATGTGAGAATCCTCCGAAGTTTTAAAGACAAGAATCTTGTCATGTCATAGAAACTTTAATTTAGATTGAGAAGTAGATATTTAAATGTAATATCTATATACTCTCATGTGTGTTACAAATAGCTCACAAATATTCAGTTAAATTTTTTCATTTAGGATTCAGTAATTTCCTAAAGCACCTGAGCACTGAGTACCTGTTGCTTGTTGCTACTAAAAACTACAATGCCTATGTTAATGTGTAATTTGATTTTTTATCCAACTAAATAAAGGTGCCCTTTAGACATAGATTCATAGACACATAGATTCAGTTTCCTTATGGCCTAATAAATATAATCAGTGGGTATATTAACTTCTTCTTTAAACATAGATCTTCTTCTTCCCTGCCTTTGTTGGCACACTGCTATGTTTTTTGCTGCTAACGCCACCAACTGTCAATAAGGAGAATAGCACAAAACAAATGGCAAATGTTAGACCTGCCATGTGCTCATGTTAATCAAACGCGGGTGGAATTCTTTGTTTGTTGGTTTATCATGAGTATTAGCGTACATATACTCTACATACTGGTAGTCTACGCCTACCAGTTGCTTCTTTGAGCGAGACACTGGGTTAAATGCAGAAGTCAAATTTCGTTGTAAAATGTAATCAATGACACAAAGTCTTTCATAAAATGTTTGACAGTAAAATCTTTGTAAAAGGTCTTTGGACATAATAAAGGTATCACTTATCTACAGCTGACTCAACCTCTCATTTTCTTATTGCCGTACAAAGGCACAAACAGCAACTGAAATGCTATGTATTCTGCTTCAGTCATGTTCTTTACAGAGACAAATCTGCAAAACCAACATCTCTCAGCTGCCAAACTCACTAACAACACCAAATTCTCTGTTGTGTTCAACTTTCAACACACCCAGCAGATGCTGAGATTTACAGATCTGCTGTGGCTCAGGGCTAAAAGCTTCAATTCCACTTCAGCCTGACGTCCCCGTATAAGCTGACGAGGTTCTCTCTGCAGGCCAGTGATATGGTCTCTCCGTCTGCTTCCTCACTGCACCACAATATTATGTGTCAGAATGCAAAACTCATCCAAGGCTTTGGCATCTAAGAGCAAAAGTTTGATCCAGATTAATTATTGGCCAGAGGCAGTGAGTGAGAGATGCCTGCACGGGTTTCTTATGAGCTGCAACTGGGCTCCGGCGTCACCGCGACTGCAGCTCATCCAAACCTCAGGCGATTATTCTTTCGCTCCTCGTCTCTCTGGTCGGCAGCCATTCTGCCATTTTTGCTTTGTGCTTTTTTTATTATTATTATCATTATTTGTGAGGACAGAGAGGCACAGAGAAGACAGAAAAAGAGACGAGGTGAAGGAGCAGCAACACAGCAGGCAATGAGGAGGAGCAGCAGGAAGAGGTGGAAGGTGGATTCAACATAAATCTTAAAAGCAGGGATAAAAAAAAGATGCATACAAAATAGTTTGTAGGGGTAAATTGACAGGGAGCATTTTAAGTGACATGCAGGAGGAGGGGTGTGCTGTGAGAGAACAGTGCACTAATGGGACCATCCCAGTTTATCCCCCCTCCTGCCAAAGTGTGTCCCCTGATGGAGGCCCTCTCCCTTCTAATCCGCTAATCTGACACTTCCAGAGGGCAGGCACGCACACACAAGACACTAATATTGACGTGTGCGCCTGAGTGTGAGCTCACACACACACACACACACACACACACAAGCACACAAGCACACAAGAGACTGAATGCCAACATTAATCAAATAGACTGAAGGCGCAGACATAATTTCACATCTAAACAAACACAGAGACACACACAGAAAAACCAAATTAACATCCACATACACACACGAAATCCAGACTGTTGTTTCTATACACATACGTGTTTACGTGTGTACACACAGCTGTACCTACACAATGTGGGTTAAATAAGACGAGCTGGTCTGGAGTGTGTAATTTGCAACAAATAGCTCACTCTCAATTTACAGGTGCCCGCGGTATTGAATGTGAGTCTAAGCTGGCCCATTAAGGCCAAATTGCACTAATTCAATCCACAGATCTAATTCAGTGATGCGATGTGGTTGCTGGACGCAGTTGAGGAATTCAGCGGAGTTCACTGCAGGATGAGCTGAGCGCTGACAGAAAGTTAACCTGGCGAAATGTCAGGGTGTGACGCTGAGCAGATGGATGTGAGCTGGCTTCATTTCTACAAATCTCATAAGTTTAAAATGGAAAACATGGCTACCCGAAGGCCCGGAGAGAGCTGAACCTGAAAACGTTGGAAGCACTTCACTGACAAAATTACATATTGTTATTTGAGCTGCAGAAAACAGTGAAAGCACTCAGCTGCTAAAATATGCATATGCACCTGTTCTCATGCACAAATTAGATCAGTTCATAAAAGATCATTGAAATGTCAGCTCTTTAAAACACGACCAACATTACAAACATTTTTCTTTGTTTGCCTGAATCAGAAAAGTTGACAAATCAAAAAAAGCTCTGATAGAAAGAGCATTTTTAACCACCATAAGACTTAATGTACAGCATCATTTCACACTTTAAACTATGCAGTGTGGAAATGCCACAAACGTCCCCTCAGTGCACAGTGAGTTACTGTGTAACAATGGGACAGATGTGAGGTCACAGTGGCCTTAGACCTTTTCCCACCCAAATCTAATCTCCAGTCGTGGCTGTTACTGAAGTGGAGGCTTAAACACTACACAAAAGCAGACCCACATCATCAGCGTTGTTTTCCTTGGCACTTACAAAATGCCACACCCATCGGTGCAATGGGTGTCGTGTCTAACAGCAGCGAAAATTTACTACTACATTCTCGAACTCCATCAGAATTTGTGCTGCAAGCTGCAGCCACAGGTTCAGGTTAGCTGGGGGCAGACATGTCTCACAGTGAGATCAACAACATTTCACCACAGTTCTCGCACCAATCAGACAGTGAGTTTTAAGCCATTTCAGTTGATCGTGTATGTACATGTGGCTGCACGCAGTGTGCCGTATGCGTTGAGCTCGTCCAGGTGAATGCATGTGCGTTTGTCTGCATCATGTGTGGGTGAATTTCTCCTATGTCTCTGTGCATGTCGAAAAAGGTCGTCTTTAACCAGGCTGTGGTTGTAGCAGCCAGACAGGGCCTGAGAATAGCAAGCTACGCTTCCTCCCTGCATTAGCATAACAATAAAGAAACCCACACACTCATCTCCTGCTCTGCTATAATAATCACTTATTTACCTCTGTGGCTGTGTTCGTGACCTTGAATGCAGCTATACGCCAATGTCTGTGAGTGTGGGAATAAAAAGCAAAGAGTGTTTCTGCTGCCTTCAGTGTCTTTGTCTATATGTGTGTGTGTGTGTGTGTACCAGTGCCTGCCCCACAGAAGCTGCCATCAAGTCTTTAACAGTTCCCTCCCTTCACACAAACACACACACACACACACAAAGTGAAAGAAAAACAAGTGAAAGAAAAAAAAAAAACATGCCAGAAATGAGGCAGCCGGCACGTCAGGCCTGTTCCAATTGGCTGGGCAGCGGTTGAAGGTTATCCCGGCTAACAAACATATCACGCCAACCATGGAAGCACGCACACATGCACGACAGCATACACACCCATACAGCCTTTTGTGGCCAGACAATAGTCTGTAACCTTCAATTCTGTGGCAGTAAAATACAACGTGCAACAAACAAAGTACGTTCCTTACAGGCAGCTTTGGTTTAGCAGCGTTTAATAATTGTAACACACGGAATAAAAGTTGATATAGTAAAGAGAGCAAATGAGAGTTATGGCAGGTAACAGCCCTGTGGCAGAATTAATTGTGTTGGTTGAGTTACACACTTTACTCACAGTTGTTACAGTTTCTCCATATCAGACCTTTAATTTCTTTACTGCCTTTACATGCAGATCTGTTTTGCTGGGTTAAGGGGACTGAAGGGTGTATTTTATACTGGAAAAGGGGAGAATTGATACCCCACCCACTACATCTTTGATACATCAGAATTGCAGGCCTCTGTCCCACATTCACTCCCACACTCCTGCCAAAGCGACAACCCTTCCACCCTACAGCCTCATCTCCCACCAATCCAGTCCCACATTTTTGGATCTCTACAAAACGTGGATCTATGCTTCCGTGGTGAATATAAAATGCTGTTAAAAAGTCCAGAAGAAAAAAACGCTGCACAAATTCAGCTTTATCGGGTTCTGACATGATTTCTCTCGGACTTGTGTTGAGTTTGGACAGTAATATGCTGCCCAATCCAGACACTACAGCAAAAACACAAAGGACGAGTGGCCTGCAGATACCAGTGGTCACAAAACAGAACCCAGATCCTGCCACCTTTGACCCTTAAAACCCCTTCAAGATCTGGAATGAATAGCCAGTCCAGTTGGTGTCTACAAACATCTTTGAGACCACAAATGCAACATTGTAAATCATTTATACTAAGAATAACAGAGTAATGGTTTTCTGAAGTAAAGATGGTCTCTGGATGCTGACTTTCCCCCAGCAGGCCCCCTTGTCATCAGCTAATACCCATGTTCTGTGCGGTTCCACCGAAACTCGATGACGTTTCCTAGAAGAATCTAACAAAACAAATGAAAACAAGAAGGAGAAAAGAAATGAAAAAAGAAACAACAGCAAATTAGAGAGCCACGCCCTCCTCCTTCTGATCCTATACATCTAAAGATTAGTCAGTCACCACTTTTGCATTCTTCAGGACTTTGTTTATTTGAGCTCAGCTCTGCAACGTGAGAATAAGACTCCGGAGTCCATGCAAGTGTTTCACACATACCTCAAGTCAGTTTGTTTCAACCCTGACGCTTCCTTAACTTAGAATTTCAAGCTGTTGTACTGTTGATTAACAGTAATTGTTACGTGTTTAAATCTGGTACATTTTCTCCAAATTAGATTTGAACTCTGCTGTTCATTTACTCACATAAGCAATTAAATTAAATTGAATTAAATTTATGTATATAGCTCCAAATCACAACAACAGGCATCATCAATATAACTATACATAGTTAAGTTAAAACCCACGGTTATGTAGAAAACCCAACAGTCACATAAGCAGCACAAGGCAACAGTGGAGAGGAAAAACCTCCAGCAGAACCAGGCCCAGGGTGGGCGGCCATCTGCTTTGACTGGTTTGGGTGACAACCTTGCTTTTTTATTCTGGGTTTTCCCTTTGTGTCTGAGTTACATATAGTAATTTGGAATTTTTCATAATTTTATAAATAAGTATAGGAGTTTGTTGTTTGCCATACTTCAGCAATCAGTCAAACCTGTTCTCTACTAAACTAAATTTTGGGACTAGGAGCAGTGTAATGTAACAGAAACGTGACCCTTCCTGTTGGAGGTATCATTTTAAATAGGGTTAGCGCATCAATAATGCAGTGGTTTACATTGAACAGTTCTCATTTTGGAAAACACTGCAGTGAGTGTCATTCATGTGTTATTTACTGCCCTGATATAAATGTATCCCAACTTCTACTTCACCTTCAGTGGACACTTAAAGACAATATCTCTGCTTAACATATCGCTGGCCTTTGTTCACAACAACAGACAGAAACCAGTCAGGATCATTAGACATTTATGAACACCCCCCACCTCCATCCCACCCTCTCCCTCTCCCTCTCCCTCTCCCTCTCTCTCTCTCTCTCTCTCTCTCTCTCTCTCTCTCTCTCTCTCTCTCTCTCTTCCCCCCTCTGATCTCAGATGTCGAGCTCAGCTATTTCATCTCACACTTGACTGAAGCCGGCAGTCACAATGAATTAGGGAACGATGGGCAGGTTTTGGTGTTAGCTGAGGGCAGCGTCGGGGTAATGTCGACCTGTCAGGATCTAACCCGATCTACCATCCTGGCAACAATGCCTCCATGAATGATTTAGATTGGGTTAGAGAGAAGACAAAGCTTTTGTTTAACTCTCCCAGTGGACCCATCCTCCATTTCACCCTCCCCCCCCAAAAAACAGAAGGGTAACTGACTGTAAAATGGGTGTGGCTCACTGGATGCATCAGTACATTTGTTTTTTCCTTTGCTTTTTTTCCAAGCTGTTTTGGAGCTCAAATAATAAACATCAGCAATGCAACAGAAACGCCCAAGACGCACACAACTGAACAGCCATGGGGTGATTAATTGGAATGTCTTTGGCTGTAATTCCTGATCAATATGAGCTTTTTTCCTCTGTAGCACACAAATCAAAGGACTGCGGGTGGGGTGGGAGTCAGCGCTTAAGGGTGGAAATAGATTAAACACAAAAACAATTCGTTCTAACGTGCAAAGCAAAATGAAATATCTCAGCAATTAGTCAATTAAAGTTGAGAATAAACAAGGTGGTTTCACGCCAGCCCCAAGGCCAAACTCTGGATTTTAATCATTAGAGGGCATTCTGGGAAAAGGTCCAGATTGGGTGGTATGTGGCTTAAAGTTACTGTACATCACTACATTTTCATGTCTTTTGTTAGTATGCTACGCTGCTTTAGCACCTTTAAGGACATTACTTTAAAGGGGAATTCCACTAATTGTACACACATCTGTCAGATTAGACGATCTACTTGTTAATTAGACAGTGGATACCCAAACTAAACTTAACTAGACTCACTGGTACCTGAGGTTGTAGAATTCACCTTTTCACTTGGGTAGGGTTTGGTCCTGTAGGAAATTAGGACTACATCAAACAAATAAAAAGACGAGTGGCTCACTAAACTGTCTGCATCCTTTAATGGCCAGGAGAGACTGATGTTTTGACCGTGGTCTTCCTAGAGTCAAGAACAACGGATGCATAGGGCCATAGTAGAAAAGCACCCCACAAACTAAACCTCGCCAAAGACAGGCCTGTGCCATCAGGATTAGGGCAGGGCAAGAGAATCCATCTGAACAAACAAATCTGATACATTTGACCAAAGAAAAGTAGCTTACAAAATGAAGTTTGATTTAAATAAAATCACTTGTATGCACAACATACACCAACAAAAACCTATTTAATTATGTGTATAGTACAAAAAATGTTGTGTGTTGAAACGATGAAACAATCCATTCATCCAACCATTATCTCTGCTCATTTTTCTTTTTCTGAAACCGTAAAAACAGGCAGAATCCAAAATCCAAACTTCAATAAGCAAACACCTTCTGATTTGTTCCACAGACTTTCTTTCTAATAGCCCCTTTTGGCCTAGTGCCCTTTCATTATTCCCACTCTCATTTCCTACCTCCTCAGTGTCTGCCTTTCTCCACCTTTGTTTTCTGTCTTCTCATCTCTCCATCATTTACCTGCCCCCCACCCCCACCCCCTCACCCCCTTCAGTCTGTCTCTCCCAGAGCAGGTGAGGCAATCAATCACTGATTTGTCAATCCTCTCTGCAGCAGCTCACACCCCAATGGACGCGTTTTTACCATCGACCAACGGCCACCGACTCAGGGGTGTGTAGGAAGACTGCACGAAGGGAGTGTGTGTTTGTGATTGTGCACATATGTGTTTATTACCAAATAGGAGCTCAAACAAAGGGGGAAGACAAGCATCTTCTTTCCCCGAGGACCAACTCGTGTCTCGTGGTTATTCTTTTTCTGCCTCTCTCTTTGTCGCCGTCTCTCACAGACACACACAAACACACACACACTGTTTTTGTTGCTCATATTATTATTTTGTGAGCCCTTGTGACTATGGAGATTTCTAATGATAGAGCAGGGTTAGTTGTGCTGCTGTTATTAGGATTTCACAGGATGCGAACACACACACACACACACACAGACACACACAGCCCGTCATTGTCCTGTCAAAGCCGTGAGCTATTTTTGGAAACCTTGCCCACAGCCTTCAGAGCACACGCCTGCCCTCCCTCTCCTCCCACAGCACCCGTCAACCCTCTTGTCGCCCTCTGTCACTGTGCCAGCCAATCAGAGGCTTCTCTGAGCGGCTCCAACAGGAAGCAAAGCTGACAGCCCACCAATCAACTAATAACCACTCTCTGCAGCAAGACGTTGACGAGGCTCATCGTGGATATGGATGCAGTGTTTATGGTTATTTATGGTATAATTACAGCGTGATTAAATGAAAACACGTTGGTGTGATATGAGACAGGCTAGTTGGAGGAGCAGACACACAGCAGAGTGGGAGAAAGAATTACATTTTCATATGAAAAATAGAACCGTTGTATATGAACCGTTAATGTTGGGTAATTAATGGGATACATGTGAAGATTGTCTAAACCAACTATGAATAGTAAAAGATACATGAGGTGCTTCAAGCTAACACATGTAAGATGCCTCAAAGGCGTTGGAGAATGGCTCGAGGTGAGGGGGAAGAGGGCTGAGTACGTGTCGAACAAGCTGAGTCATGGAAAGGTACCTTTCTTTTTCCAGCAAATGCAGTTAAGACACAAAAACAACACATTATTGAGTCACTGATTTCACAGAGAGAAGCCTCAAGCAAATATCGAATTTTTCACGTATTTCAGAAAAAATAACTACATGTCAGCCAAATGCTGGATTTTGACGGTGGTCTAGTGCTAGAGAGGGACACAATATAACATCCATTGTTCTTTCAGCTCATGCTTACTGTCTGCAAAACTGACACAAAAGGAGGAAAAGGAAGGATCCAAGATGCAAGACACTGCCAAAGGGACACTTGTCTCAGACAATAGAACCACTACTAAAACCAAATTCAGACAATTTCTTTGGAGAAATGTACCATTGTAGATTTATATTTAGGCTTGAAGGTTAGTTATGAAAAGTGCACCAATGGTAACCGAGAGTTAGTGTGAAACAAAGCAGATACGATCACAGATAATGAATCGAGACAAACTCTTATTCTCTACAGATGAAGACCAAGCTGTCCTAAGTTGATGGACCAAGTGTCCAGGTGATTATTTGAAGTCTGATTCACAAATCTAGAATATCCTTCAAACTCCACTGAGAAAAGTTTTGGCTGATTGAATGTTGAAATACGCTGACATCTAATTGTTACGGCTCAGTGATGAACACCACCGCTTTCTGCCGTTCTGTAATTACGTGCGCTCCTGCAGAAAGGACACCTGTAATCATCGTGGCCGCCTCATTGGCGCGAACCACGACAAAAACAATTCATAAACAAGTTAAGTGAAAGAGGTGGCAGCAGAGTGGAATGAGTGGAAAACAAGTCCAGAAAGAGATAAGCTGGGGGAAAAAAAATCTGGACAAAAATATTGATAAACGAACACCTTTTACAACTCTGCTTTGGAGAAGTCTGCTCACTCCAGTCCCCTTCAAAGAGCCTTTTTACTTCCTGTTCTTCACACAGTGAACATCTGCTCAGGTGGGGCCTCTCCTGCTTTTGCCTTTCTCCGCAACAGACTCCAGACAAAGCAGTCTGGAGAAGCTGTTTGTCACGGATGTTGATATTTCCTTATAAATAATTAACCAGCTTCTGGAATCAAAGAAGCTCGTGGGATGGCGCCTGGCGAGGCACGCTGTCAAGCAAGTACGCTGCATGCTGCTACAACAAACTTCACTTCTGCAATCATCCTCCGGCTGGCGAGACGCCATTTGATGACATCATAGGGTACAAATAGAGGGCAGCTGTTTTGATAGTAGTTTTAATGCAATTTCCCACTCGATGTTCTGATTGACCACAAAAAATTCCCAAAACATCAGAATGACCTGTGGTTTTAAAGGAAATCACTCATTTGTTTTTGGTCTGGCACAGGCATTAGCAGTGTTGGCGCATTAGCAAAAGAAGCCCAACAACATCTGTGTCAGGCTGCCATTTTCTTCAAGGTTCTTCCTCAGACCAGTAGCTTGTGAACCCACATTCAACAGGGAAACTACTTTAGGATCCATAACAGCATTTCAACTACAGGGAACAGGGTCTAGATTTAGTTGCAAATTTCAACTATGCGTTGTATTGACATGCACATCAAGCAAATTCATTGGAGGATATAGCTCTGCTGGAGAGGGCGGGTCAAACACTGTTGCTTTTGAATCTGATAATAGGATTAATTTACCTGTTTTGACAGCTCTTCATATACAGAAATATGTAAAGGGTTTGGTTAAAAGTTTTGGTTGCTAGTTCACTCAAAGGGCCTGATGATGAAGTTCTAAAGTCTTCATACTCATCATCTCTTAAGTTGGAAAAAAGATATAATATCATGTAAAACATCAATATAAAATAAAATTATGTGCTGACTCATAATTGTCAACGATTGTGTGTGTTTATTGTTCCTGTACACGTGTACAAGTTGCATATGTGTGCAGTCAATCGCTTCTATATCTCTCCGAAAACCAGCATCCACATAAAAGCCAAGTTTGGCGTCATTCATACAAAGGTCTCGCATGAGCATTATATACATAATTAATATTAGGGACTGTGGCATCCTTTTTTTCTATTCAATTGTGGATGGGTGGATGACAGAGAAAGGGTGATGGGTGAAGGAAAATTATAAAACCAAATTAACTACCAACAACAATTTCACTAACCTTTGACTGCTGTCCTCAAATGCCCTTTACTTTCATTAAGTGCTCATATTCCAAGCTTTGAATTAGAATTTAATCTGAAAATTAAAGAGGAAAGAATTTTATTGCTGACTATAGCCCCTCGCAATATTGTTGCCCAAATAGCTCCCTGAGCCCTCGTGAATAAGCCAGTGAAAGCCTCAGACGAATAGAAACCACCCGACCAACTATCTGTTTTTTCATATTTTGTAATAATGCCAGAGGGCCCCAGTTGTTGGTGTTCACCCACTGTTCTATGGATTAAAACAGACCACAGTCAAACCCCCTTTCAATCCACCTGAGATTTCTAATATAGCTAATAAGTAAAATTCAATACTGCAAGTAAGTGAGTTCAGACATCAGGACTGCTCGCTGTAGATGATCTTAGAAAACAGACTACTGCTAGAATGTTGAAAGAATGACTTTATAAGTTAGTAACTTTTATGGATGTGGACAAAACAATGTATTACCTGCCCTGCAGCAATAATAAAAATGCTTAATGGGGAAGTGCATTAAGTTACCTATGCTAATGTAATGGATGCTATCCTGAACATAACATAATGACTTCAGCTATAGGATTTATTTAACCAGGTATACTTCAAACTTGCTATAACATGCTTTGACAGAGTGTAGCACGACTTTCTATGTGCCATTATTTTCCTATGGATCCTGATTTCTGTCAAACATACAGTGTGTATGTGTGCAGCTTTGCTTAATCACCAGATAACATGTACAGTACCATATAACTATAGCATATGTGCTTCAGAGTCCTGGACTGAATCGGGTACCTGGTGGGTATCCCACAGAAATAATTTGTAATTGTGGGCATAGGCGCATTTTTTTTTTTCTATATATAGGGTGGTGGGAGTTTATAAATTAGGTACATTTCTCCATAATGTTTTTTCCAGTAGTTTCATGGCCCTGAACAACTGTGTTGTAGAAAGGTTGAAGAGTACCTGCTTTCCCATGTCAAAGCTGAATGTATTAGTAAGAAGAGAGGCAGTATATTTTAATTTCATCATCTCAAAAGAAGTGCATTAACAGAGTTTTTGAGGATTGAGTCATGGCAACTGGACTTCTTTCTTCCAAGTAGAGACGTTTCGTTCTGCATCCACAGAACTTT